>JACXGM010004931.1:0-36460 GCA_016801145.1 Umbra pygmaea
GAATCATTGTCCCATCTAAATAAACACTGCATAGTGTAAGGAATCATTGTCCCATCTAAATAAACACTGCATAGTGTAGGGAATCATTGTCCCATCTAAATAAACACTGCATAGTGTAGGGAATCATTGTCCCATCTAAATAAACACTGCATAGTGTAGGGAATCATTGTCCCATCTAAATAAACACTGCATAGTGTAAGGAATCATTGTCCCATCTAAATAAACACTGCATAGTGTAGGGAATTATTGTCCCATCGAAATCACTTTTTTAAGTGATGTCACTTAAGACATCAAGAAATACAGTGTATGTATATTTTGTAAGCTGTTCATTGAAAGAGAAATCAGTTCCCTTCTCACTGCTGTCACAATGTCTCCTGTCTTGTGTGTTAGATGTTCCAGTCCAGGTTTTTGGCTTTGCCCTTCTGTGTATGTCCTTTTGTATGGTTTTTCCTGTTTTTAGTGGTTTTGGTTAAGTGATGTGTTAAGTTAGTAGTTAGTTCATTATTTAATCCCTTATGTTTCCCCCTCTTGTTGCTGGTCATTGTTTATTGTTACCCGTGGTTCGTGTTATGAAGTGTTTGCCTTTTTCCCATTGTGGCATCTTTCTTTTTTAAAGTATATTTTGAGAAAACTCTGATTTAATCCGCTTTTTTCTGCACACTTCACTCCATTCCTTTACACCACCACTTCACCGTTGAATATGGAAAGAAACGTAACAACTGCATATAATTATAGTCTTTAAATTCTTAATACTTGAGTCACAATCTGGCTTTGGGCTTTTTTTAGAAATCACCTGACAAAATAAATAAATAGTATTTATAATTTTTAATATCCTTAAGTCCAGTTTATTTCACATACTAATGGATGTATCTAGAGGAATCTAATGGTACAAGAAGGTATGGAAATAATCACCAATGCATTCTTAACAATCATTAATTTAATGCTATTCATTGGGTTGTAATCTCTGTGATATCTTCCAACTCTTCCTCCTCCATCCTTTCTCTCTTTCTACTGGTTACTTTCCTTTTTTTCTCTCTGTCTTTCTATTGGTTGCTGATAGCCAGGCTACTTAATAGAAATCTGTGCCCTAAGGTGACAAAGTAACTTCAGAATTCCACCCTGGCTTTTCCCCATATAATACAACTGTTCCATTGACCACATCTAAACCTGGCATGGTAACAGCTGCATATTGACCTTAAGGCCCTACAGCGGGTAGTTAAGACTGAGCGTAAGATTTTATCCAACCAGGACATCTATGGGAAACGGTGTCTAACATATGCCCACAGCATTATCTAGGACCACACAGTTCTTCGATATGCAAGTCAGTACAGTAGAATGAGATCCCAAACCAGCTTAGAGACAGCTTCTCTTTGCAAACTATTACACCTCTGGCAGACATGCAAATAAATACACACAGACACACATACACACATTTTTGCCACACTTTTACATTCATTCAGTCGTTTACAACACTTACATTTTTAGTCATTTAGCAGACACTTTTATCCAGAGCCCTTTTAAGTATAGGGACATTCTCCCTGAGGCAAGTTCGGTTGAAGTGCCTTGCCCAAGGAAACAACTTTCCGATTACTAGTCTGACTCCCTAACCGCTGAGCCATCTGGCCACCACTTCATAACTACTGGTACCATTCTGTTACTATTTATTATTGCACAATTTAAACATATTAAATACTGAAAATACTGCACTCAACATCTTTTCATCCTTACAGTTTGTTGTATCTTCATCAGTATTGTGCACTTTAAAATACACCTTACTACTTCGATTGTTGTTGCATCGTTGTGGGGAAACCCACAAGTAAGCATGTTGTTGAATGCTCTATACCTTATGTGTCATATGACAAATAAACCTTTATATACTGCACTCAACATCTTTTCATCCTTACAGTTCGTTGTATCATCATCAGTATTGTGCACTTTAAAATACACTTTACTACTTCTATTGTTGTTGTATCGTTGTGGGGAAACCCACAAGTAAGCATGTTGTTGAATCCTCTTTACCTTATGTGTCATATGACAAATAAACCTTTAAATTTGCTGTTTGTGTGTTGACTAGGGTGACTACATATCCCACAAATTAAAATGCTAAAGGCAATGACACTTATATTTAACAAAGCAAGTCAGCTTTATGATAAATAAGCAAACTGACCTGACAATGTGCTGTTTATACACACTTGATAAGAACACTAAATGGTTGCTAAATGTAATTATACCTTTAGTTTTGCAACAGATGTCTCTTTAAAGTCATTAAATTGTGGGGGCACAAAAGTTTCGATGAACAGTGAGCGAACAAAATGTGCGTGGGTAGCAACAAGGAGCACCTTTTGAAGTGATTGTTTGACAATTATGTGAAAACATAATTCCTGATTGTGCTATGCAAAATGATACATGATAAGTAATATTTCAAATACAGATTCTACTTCTCTGTTGTTTCAGTGCTCTACATCTTTAACTTTGAGTCACTCCAGTAAAAATTGTCCAAAATATTTAAACTGAATAGTAGGTTAGGTGGTTTTAATGTATTTAATCCATGCATTATATTAAATATGCAGCACATTATATAAGGACTACCATATAGAGGATTTTGTAAACTGCTAAATTTGATTTCTTCATAATTCTTTGTGGGTTTCTGTCTCTTAAATAGAAGGTGAAATTTGATTTCTGAGCTGTTCTGTTTAAAGTAGTACAACACATTCTTTTCAAATACTGTTTTGCTTGTCATGATTTCATTAGGTGTGATTATGTTGTAAACAGAGCAGAACTAGCTGGCTAATGGTGATTTGTGAACTGATTTCCTCCTTTGTTTCTGAAGAATTAATGGGAATTTTTATAGTAAATCAGTTTCATAATATAGTATATACATACGTTACCATAGATGATTTATGTCATATACAAAGGTCTACCTGCCGATGCATCCGAGAACAATGGAAAATACATTTTGCGGTCCATTTGGCTGCTTCTGAATCAGTCTACACTTAAAATACAACAAGGTCCAGAATTCAAAGCAAACATAGTGCCCGCCCCCTAGCAAGTAGCTTTTAGCGACCTAGCCTAAGCCTGTGGCCTGGTTAGCAATTCACCATACCTATTAACGTTTACAACCGGTCACAACATCTTCCCGGAGCTATTTGACCTACAGTATCTTGCTTCAGGTGGTAAGGTTGAACAATAATATATCATGATTACATTTGAAATTACATCACAATTATAACACAATATGCATGAACAGAAGATTTATGCTAGCTAGTGTGGAAAAATCAACACTGACACAAGTTAATCAAATCACATAACTGAGTTTATTAACATGCTTATCATAGCACACAGGTCTTCCTTGTCTTGCTATCGATTGGGAAAGACCCAGAGACCAAGGAGACCAAGCATTCAATAAATGGAACATTAAAGGTCCCTCCCTGTCAGCCTAAGTTAATATATAGCTTCCTGGGAGAGTACATTCACTTATTAACATAATGTATGGTTGATACAAAAAAACCTTATTACACTACCTACATTCTCATTCATATAGATAGCATTAAAATATATGTCAGTGCAGTTTTTTGTTTACACTACAACTGAAACTGTCAGCTCACTGATACATAGTTATTATATTACATTATAATACAGATGCAGCAATTTGGCCCAGTGTTTTGAACTGAAAGAACTCACTCTTATTTACTTGGAAACCAACATGGTGCACTGGTGAAAAACTTTCTTTTAAAATAATTTTACTGGTGAGTAATGTTTTATCTTTTAGCGCTTCGACACAACGGTACTACTGTACATGGCAATCTTTAGATACGTTGCACCAACTGCAACTGCTAAGAAAGAAATTATATTCAGTCATTCTAAAACCTGTCAACTTGTAGAACACTGGTCGAAGTAAAATGTTTTAAAATTTTTATTGGTACAATAACATGTAATTTAGCTTTTGCCTTAAACTAGAAGTCAACCGTTAATGAATAAGGTAACTACTGTAGCTGGTGAGTCCATTTTAAACATACAAGGTGGTGCCGGAAGGACTTCAGACTTCAATGTTACTGCGTAGCATGTCAAACCATTAGCTCTGTTGAGGAAAATCTCCACAATAGCTCCGGAGGCCTTGCAAAACAAATCAGATTTTCATTGATTTAGACCATGAAAAATGTATCTGCAATGCAAAATCTACGTCACTTTTCCTAGATCTAGATAAAATCTCTAGTAGTGTAAAACATCCAAAAAGGATAGATGAGACAAAGACACAGATCTTAATCAGCTGTTCAGCAGAAAGTCAATGAAAAATAGGAAACAAAGCAAACATGTACTAGTAGTGTATATAAATTAAAAGCTGTATGTTTTGTAAAACAAGTCATTGAAGAATATTGCCTAGTCAATGCATAATATTTTACCCAATCACACTGCTGTGTTGACCACAAGCTTTTATTTTAGGTTGCAACCATAACAGAGTGTGCAATGACAAGGATGAACACTTATTTGTTTCCCCTCTTCTAACTAGGCAGATATAGTAGCCTAGTTCCAAAAGAACCTATCAACTTTCAAAAATTATCTTTCAAAACATTGTAAAAACATTGTTATTTAATGGTAAATTGCTATTGATAGAGTAACTATAGTACATGCAACATTTATGCTATTTATGATTAAAGGTAGGTACGATTTGCTTTTTGTGAAACCTTTCATCTGTTTACTTGATCTAACAACCTCTGGAAATGTATTACCAACATGTGATACAACAGCTTTTACTACCAAGTACCCCATATAAGTTTATGTGCATGCTGATTAACCGAAACATAAGAGGAAACTGAGAAATACTGTTTTTTATTATTATGAATGAACACATGACAATAAAATAACACAATGATTGGGAGAAGGCACTGAAGGTCTACAGCTAAGTTTTGAATCTTGATATGTGGCCTTCTATGTTGCCCTCCTTGCTGGGTTTTGGAAGGAGGCCAATATTTGCTGCCAGATGCGGGACTTGAATGTGAGATGATGAGTCTTTATGTTTATATCCAGTCTTCTTTTAATAACATAAGGTCATCTCTGAAAGTTTGGGTTGTCTTCGTGTAAATAGGTCTTGCAATCCACTGTTTTGACTGTTTTTGGTACACAATGTTATGTCTTTGGAGGCCTGAAATTAAAACGGTCATGGATGAGTTTTAATAATTTGGTCTGTCAGATATGCATTATCATTGGTCTGTTATACCAGAACCAGCATTGTTACATTCTAAAACATTAATTTGGTCAGATATAAGTCAAGGCCAAATATTATTTATCTCTTTTGCTGAAATGTGAAATGTTGTTCAGGTTCTAGTTTATCAGAGTGCGAAACTTAATTTACCTTCACGTTTAGAGATGTGAAAGGTAACATATCTTCAATAGGTCATAGCAGAACTTATAATTGGCATATTGTTGGTATTTACCAGCTGCTGTTTCTTCTTGTTTATGTGATGAGTCATGATTTTGTGCCTGCAGGGATTGGTACTCAAAGTGCAGGCACTTCGGGCATTACTTCATTACATGGTAAAACATAAATTCAAATTGACAGTAGAAATTAGGAAATGTTTACAAGTTACTGAGAGTTGTGTGCATGATCTGTACAAGACTGGATATTCTCAAGTTTGGACTAGGGTAAAATGTAGACACTGGGAAAGTTTCAGGGCATGCCCCCTCACTCCTCTCAGCCATTGTGGTTACATTGCAGAGTAGGGACAGGGAAAGTTGAAGTGGAGGGTAAAGGTGTGACGTGCCCCTTTCTGCAGACCAGAGACAACGAGAGGTCAGCGTGGTTACATTTGTATTCAATTCCGTTTCCCCCCATCGATGGACACTGCATATCTGATGGAGGATGGACTTCCAACGCCTAAGCAACTCCTGATAATTACATTAGAGCACAAGCAGAAGTCATTTTAACATTCCATTACATCTCCTTTAGATGAGCTGCAGCTCCCCCACATATGGTTGCTCACGCTTCTTAGCCACGGAGCAAGGTCCTTGCAATGTTTACCATTAGATCTCATAACAAATTACTTTTTCTTCCTGAATTAAAACTGAAAAATACAACTCTATAGAGTCAACATAGCACTATAGCTAGCCCTCAGTCATTTCATTTCACAGGTAACAATGACAACATTTTTTTTCAGTCTGGTTGTTGATGGTTAACAGGTTACACTCAACATGATGTTATACTAAAGGAGGCAATTTCAACCATATTCAATATACAGCTTCTTCTATCTTACACCTGAATAAAGACACAGATTAACGTAAAGGTGCACTTTGTTCTGCTCCACTACTACTAGGGCTCCCTGCTCCATTCACGACAGGGCCCCCTGCTCTGTTCACGACAGG
Source organism: Umbra pygmaea (assembly GCA_016801145.1). NCBI lineage: Eukaryota > Metazoa > Chordata > Actinopteri > Esociformes > Umbridae > Umbra > Umbra pygmaea. The sequence continues at coordinate 6,358 of JACXGM010004931.1, forward strand.
GCCCCCTGCTCCACTCACGTCAGGGCTCCCTGCTACGCTCACGACAGGGCCTGTGCTATGCTCTCCACAGGGCCCCCTGCTACCCTCTCTACAGGGCCCCCTGCTCCACTGTTACCAGGGCCCCCTGCCCCACTGTTACCTGGGCCCCCTGCTCCGTTGTTACCGGGGTCCCCTAAACTGCCTGTCCCAAGGCTTACATCTGATGGGACGTCTCTGCCCCTGGGGTCTATCCCGATACCTGTGACTCCCTATGCCGCCTTATTTGGGTGGCTGTCTGGCCGGCATAGACCTACGGCAGATTGTCCACCTGGGTGAGTGCTAACGGGGGATATTGTCAGACTTTATGGGGGGTTTTGGTTCCACGCTCCCTCCCTTTGTGTATGGCCGCCTCAGCATTGCGTCCTTTTATGGGGGGTACTGTAAGGACCAGCCCAGGGAGGGCTGGCATTCGCAGAGACTATGTAACTTTCAGTTTGGACTTAATGCCTTTTTGTGTTTTCTTTATATTAGTCTAGTCATGTGTTTATAGTTCAGTGCTTGGCATGGTGTTTCGGTTTTCGTCATTATTTACCGTTTTCTTTGTATGAGTTTAGTCATGTGTTCATTGTTCAGCGTTTTGCTTTTTGTTTAGGTTCCACGATATGATGTGTAATATCTCTTTAAGGGGTTTTAACTCCTCTTGCTAGCTTTGCAGTGGCTAGGTTCTAGTTAGCAGTATGGGTAGGGTTAATGAGCAGTATTACGCTCATCTGTGTCTAGTTATGTACTGGTTAGTCAGTATATAACGGGCTGCCAAGCTAGCGGGAGGCGTCAAGCATTGTGGGTTTATGACCCCTTCACTGTGTGTAACCCTTGGTTGTGTTTTCGTGTATTCCCAGGATTCCAAAGGTACAGTTATAATCAAGTGAGTCTGAAGTGTTTGATGAATATCAATATCCACTCTGTCTCTTGTTTAGTTTAGTTTCAGTTTCCGTGCCACTAGTAAGAGCACAAGGTTTAGTAAAAGTTCTGTTTAGAAATATATTCCATTATAGAGCACCCGGCTACCTGTTGTCTGTGACTTCCTGGGAGTTACGCACTAAATATTACTATGCATCGTTCACCATCTACTGTCTCCGGTCTCTCTTTGTCAATCCCCACCACACACCATGACAACTTCCCTCACAACTCTACAAACAATGCATCATAATGACAGTGTGAAAGAAGTATGTTTGAAATCTTAGCAAATGTATTAAAAATTAAAAAATTAAAAAAGCACATGTACATAACTATTCACAGCCTTTGCCATGACACTCAAAATTGAGCTCAGGTGCATCCTGTTTCCACTGATCATCCTTGAGATGTTTCCACTACGTGATTGGAGTCCACCTGAACTGATAATTACCTTATAACGCTAGTTGTGAGGGCATAGATGAAGTAAAAATCGATTGTTATTATATACCACTAAGAAGGCTCAAAATAGCACCACACTTCCACAGTAGCATAATGAGGGTCCCTACATGCAAACCGAAGCATTGAGAACTTGTCACGTAACCTAGTGATGTGCCGGAGAGAGAGAGACAAGCGCAAAGGAGTTCCAATAAACAAATAGTGTACTTTAATAATAATCTTACTTGGTTGAAAATAATACAGCCACGTGGGGCGAAACAGGCAAATAATACCACCACAGGAACACGTAACAGGAACACATTGACGAACAGGGTGGACACATGAGGGCTAAATAGTAACAAACTAATGACTAATACAATACACCTGTACCTAAACACTGACTTCACATTAAGACCTAACTCTAAAACAATACACAAAACAGACACAAGAGGGAGCCAAAACACAACACATGAGGGAGCACAAGAGAAAACACAGGGAATAACTATATCCAACTAAACCACCGTAATAATTACTGAACACACTGAAGAACTAAATACATGCACACTAGGAACAAGACACCTGGGGAAACACATACACAAAACAAGTCCTTTACCCAGCTCAACCAGGGCTGAACGTGACAGAACTTTGAAAGTGTACAGACAGTTTATTAGAAATGTAGTTTAAAAGACAGTACCATTTGTGTTTACAGGCAGGCGCCATCTTCGGAAAAAATACTTGACCAGTCAAACCACAAACTCTGTGCTAGGTGAGCTGAACTGTAAGCAAATTGGGTTTGATTTTAGTTTGCATCGCCAGCTGTAAGTCTTGCTCATTGATCTGCACAAATGACTGCAAAACCTCTTGCCATGGAAGATTCCAAGTCACAGTTCAGCTCACGTATTACTAAAAGAACTGTATTTGAATTTTTTTTATCTGATTTCAGATCATGTCATAGCACTGAATCTGCACTGTTTATAGTACCCAATGATATTGCCTTGTCTGTAGATGCTGGGAATTCTGTTGTTCTAGTGCTATTTTACCTCATAGCGGCTTTTGATATGGTGGACCATGCAGTCCTCCTCTCTTGCCTTTAGGAGCTATTATAGAAAAGCATAACCTGTCATTTCATTGTTTTGCAAATGATGTGCAATTTTATTTGCATATGAAACCGACTGACAGTGTGGCACTAAATTCCCTGCTCTTGTATTAAGGATATTAAGTTGTAGCTTTCACAAAGCTTTGGAAGTATGCAACGGTACGGTCTTCATTTCATAAAATAAATAACTGAATCCATTCTTCCTTACACTTTCACAACATTCTTCCTTACACTTTCACAATATTAAGTGTTACTAGTTGCCACACAACCCTAAAGCACAATTGAACCACCCTCATGCTTTACATTTAGCATAGCGTTATTTTCTTGAAATGCTTCATCCCTTTTCTCTAAATGTAACTTCTTTGGTTGCGAACAGAGGGTTGTTCCAAATTGTTCCAAACCAGTTCTGACTTGTCAAGATTTTGGATAAGTTTCAGATTAAAATGTATTGTCACTGCACATAGTACAAAACAATGTAAATGAAATGTAGTTTAGCATGTTCCAGGCAGTGATAAAAAGTAGCATAGGAGTAAATATTGGTGAATATGAAAATGTGTAAGATACACACAATGACTGTAAGTAACGTACTATATATAGCTTTGGAAAAAATGGAGACCACTGCAAAGTTGTCTTAAATCAACCCCATTAAAATCCTTTGGAATGTGATGAGGAAAATATATGGTCACTAGCCAACAAACAAAGGTGAGCTGGTTGCACTACAAATCTCTGAATCTTGATTCCATTGTCCCGTTAACAACCTTCAAAGTACTATTATTGAATCTTCTATCAGACTATTGCACATGTTAATTCCACCCACTCCTTATATGCCATTAATGCATTTTTGCACAATAACCAGCATAACTATCTCTATATGTTTTACACTCTAACCAACATAACTGTCTCTGTATGTTTTGCACACTCCCACTCCCACATTCCTGGTCATTATGCCACCCACCATAGTGTTATTTATGCACAGCCACTTTGTTATTTATGCACAGCACCACGCCACTGTATTTACCAAACATCTACCTCCATACATTGACATCTGTTGCACTACTTGAACTAATGCCGATTTGTCTGATCTGAAGACCTGCACATTGAACATTATTTATTTTTTACTATTTTTATTTTGTACTTATTGTCTTGTAATTACATGTGTAACTGTACCTGTAACTGTACCTGTTCTCTGTACTTCTACACTTTTATCTTGGCCATCACGTCTCAAATGAGAAACTGTTCTCAACATGCCCACATGGTTAAATAAAGGATAAGTAAAAAACATTGTCACCTATTATCAATGTGAAAGATCATGCTATACGAAGATGCATGAAAGCCAATAATTATTATGCAGTTATTATTATTTCACCAAATACTGATTTCTAAATTATTCCTAAGTTAAAACATTAGTAGTGTGTTGTTTAAAAAATATATTTTTATATTTAACACTGTATCTTTTTATATTTTGACCAGTTTTCATTTTTTGCAAATAAATGCTCTGAATGGCAATATTTTAATAGGAATTTAGGAAAAATTTGGTCAGTAATTTATGGCCAAACACTTATCAATAAAAAACACAGACACTGATGATTTGGCAGTGGTCTCTTATTTTTACTTTATATACAGTAATATTGTTAATAAATATAAATTTATTGAACATCTGGTGAGTACAGTAGTGAACTCCATATGCAATATGTATACTGTAGTATTGTATATCAACAGTATATGTACAGTATTAGTGTCAATATAAAGTTTATGAAGCATCTTAATTACACTCATTGTTGGTTAAAGTATGCTGTACTTAAGGTTAAAGTATGCTGGACCTGTGAATAACTTCTTCACTGTTAGATAAACTAGTCCTTTGCAGTGACCTCTTCTTTTTACTGATCTCACCAGTTCATGGTCAAGTCTATGTGATATTTTCTTGGTATTCCAAATCTTGCTTTGACTTGGAACTGTTCCATTTAACGTCCATTTATTGTCATTGTTTCTGACCGTGAAACGCTGGAAGCAGCGTGTCAAAAGGGTGCCCAGACGTTTGCATGTCATGTTGACATTTGTTTATTATTCTGAATCTAAAAGGAATGCAAATCAATCATAATCCTTTATTGAAGGAGCCATTCGTAGAATTTGAGCCAATACAACAAAACTACCGGTACTTTCTCTTTTAAGTGACTGTAGAAATCAGCCTAAATTGCATACTGTATTTCAAAGATGACAGACATTGACAAGCACTCTGGAATCACAAAATGTTTTTACCCCAGTGCAATTCCTGCTCAAATAATTTTGTCTTTAATGGCCTTTTTCAGATTTTTAAGATATCAATCAATTCAGTTTTTGTAAGCTGGTGACTAAAATAAAATGTAATTCCTTTGTTGTTGTGCAAAATCCTACACAGTTTCACATTAAATGCTTCAGAAAGGTGACACGATTCACTTTATAAAAACATGCACAAACAACTGTACCCACCATACATCTGTACATTTTTTAGACCCTTTATTTCTTTTGTTTTCTTTTTCAGATGTTTGCATTCTTTATGAAACCATTTCTTATTGATTGTCATTTTATGCATTTTATGTTATTTTATGTAATAAGTATTACTGGCAATGTAGACATTCTTCATTTTTATGTGTGCTGATAGGACATTGCTCTGGTCTGATGAAGTATCAAAGTGCTGTCTGTAAATGCTAAAATATTTTCTGGTCAGAGGTTATGATGAGATAATCTACAAAAATGCTGCAAAGTCATGCAATACCGTTTACTATTTACAGAAGTAGCATGTGACGAGGCTGCAGGACCATTTTGGTAGGTAATGTTGGTGTAAGTCAGTTTGGCCAGGAAATTAGGGTAGAACTAGGGTAAAATTAGGATAAAACTGCCAGTTTTGTTTGGGTTTTAGAGGGTGCCTGGCTCTTGTGAAGTTCTGGCATTTAGGTTGCAACAGACTAACACATGGGCCTACAAATGACTGATATCTCCCTCTTGGGTGAAGAAGCGGTCTTCATTAAATATGCATATTCTAGTAAGGGGATATAGGTTGCACACAGTAGGATGATTTATTTATTTCTGAATGTGATGTGTTGCTGTTTTGATTAACTGAATGTAGTAAGTTAGGTCAGATCTATACCATATTCACATGTCCCCTGAGTCTCTTCCCTGTTTGAATCCTGGTAGTTTAATGTATGTTAATAACCCTGTGTAGCCTAGATAGCATCCAGTTAAATGTTCACTTGTACCAGATTTATGGTGAACTGCTCTAAGCTCACAACACTGGACCACTTGTGCCCCTGACGACAAGTGTTCAAGCCCCGGCTTGGGCAATGTCTGTGCCACTCCTCTCTCCTACTACATGCCTATCTACCTAGCCTTTGCTTCCTACGGTTCTGTCATTAAAAATAATAAATATAATAATTATAGTAGTAGTATCCCCTACAAAAAACATTCCCCTCTTTGCAATGTGTCTTGTATTTCTAATACAAGTTGGTTGATTCCAGATTAGTAATTAAGTAGATCCTTTCACTCAAAAAGACATCATGTATGATAATAAACCTTTATTTACACTGCATTCCAAATTATTATGAAAATGATATTTTACACTGATTTTCCTAAATAGTCGATGCAAATGACAGTCAGTGTAATTTTCTAGTCACCAATCATTAGGGTATAAATGTGGCCGAATAGTAGGTTTATGCACAACTGCAAGCCTCTGGAGGTTCCTACACCTTGAGGTTGGTGGGACTCCAGAGGCCCCAGCAGCTTCAAATACCTGTTTGCTGCTTTGTAATGACATTTTAGTAGCTGCTCTAATAATCCAATGAATTTGTCTTGCAGTAACCTTCCTCATTATGCCTTCATCTGCATGAACCCGTCTGTGCTCTAAATCAGCCACAAATCTCTTCACAGTACGATTAAGTTTTTGTGAAATATCTAATGTTTTCATACCTTGTCCAAGGCATTGCTCTATTTGTCGCTTTTCCACAGTAGAGAGATCCTTTTTCTTTCCCATATTGCTTGAAACCTGTGGCCTGCTTTATAATGTGGTACATCCTTCTTAAGTATTTTTCCTTTAATTTGACTTACCTGGTCATAAAAACTAATTATCACAGGTGTCTAATATTGATTTCTGTGTTCCAAAGAGTCCGAAGACAAAATACCATCCATGAGCTTGATTGAAAAACTAAATATTTAATGTTTATGACACTTAATTCCAATTTGCATAATAATTGGGAACGTGGTGTATATAGCAACTTTCATATAGGGAATGCAGCTCAAAGTGCTTTACATCAATAAAAGCCAAGTACATTTAAAAATATTTGAAAACATACAAAGCATAAGGCACACTTGTAAGCAAAGCAATTAAAAAATGTTTTATGAAATTTGAACTTTCTAATTCAAATTTAAAATTATGAAATTATGAAATAAGAACATTTTAAACATAACAAACATTTAGTACCCGGTTAGTTGAAGGCTGAAGTGAAAATATGTGTTTTTAACATGTTTATTCTTTACATTTTCTACCCATTTTATCCATTTCAAATTGTTCATGTTCAATTCCCCATGACCTTGCCTTGTTGGAAACTTCTAAGCAGATAATGGATGGTTTGAGGCAGAGCTTTTCAGCGCCTTGGATTAACCCTAGAAAAGCCCTGTCACCAAAGCTCCGTAAATTGGACCTCAGGAAAACCAGGTAGCCTGCTGTACTGAATGAAGCAGAGGGAGTGTGTGGGTTGACATGGGAGAAGAAGGTTTGAGAGGTAGGGGGAACAAGGTGGTGGAGAGCTTTATACATTAATATAAGGGTTTTGTAGTCAATGTGCTGGGTGATAGAGAGCTAGTGGTGTACATGGAGGATCGATATGATGTGCTGCCAGGACTGTGTGCTGCCAGGTGTGGGTGAGAAGCCTGGCTATGTTTTGAACCATTTGGGGTTTATGGAGGGATGTATGAAGTTGATGACAGAAGAGAGTTGCAGTAGTCAAGATAGGAGGAGATACATGTGTTTATTAGGGTTTCACTGGTGAGATGGGGGAAGACCTAAGGTTGGCACTGTTGCGGAGGTGGATGAATGAGGCTTAGGATGATTCCAGGATGACACTCAAGGTTTCTTAGGTGGGGTTAAAGAGAGAGTGTTTTCATCTGAGAGTGAAGGTGGGGGTTGGATGGATTTAGTGCCTGAGTAGGAGTTCAGTTGTATCACTGTCAAGCTTGAGGATGTTTTGCTGTGTTGATGGTTTGTAGAGAGGCATGATTCAAAGAGGCCAAGAAGTGGGTTGATGAGAGATTTGGTGTGGAAGTAAATCTGAGTGTCATCAGCATTGCAATGAAAGTTATGTTTGCAGTAATGGACCATCTGACAAAGGGGAAAGATGATGAGGATGAAGAGTGGGAGGCCAAGCACAAAGAGCTGGCAGACAGCCTGTGTAACTGCAGCTGAATCACAGTTGTGGCATTTGAGAGATGAGGTGGGTATGGTTAAGGAAGCCAGGAGCATGAGGTTCCCTCAGCACCCAGAAACGAGCCTGATGAGTAGGATCTGATTGTTTACTGTATCAAAGCTACAGAATTAGAGATTGCTGAGTTTATTAATACTATGAGAATTGCATTTTCTATTCAATTCATTGGTTTTAAGGTTGGGAGGTAAGAGTCACTTCCAGTGGTTTGGCAAGAATATCACTTGCAGACTGGCCTTTGTTGCATTAATGAATAACTGCTCTCTGATCACTGTATGTGTAAAGATTCCCCCTGATTTGAACATTGCTATTCGAACACTTATGCATCAGTGATTTACTGTTCCATCGACATGGTATACCTACTCCTCTAAGCTTACCTCATTTTGCACACATTGTCAATAGAATATTTTATTTATTTATGTTTTTGTATATTGTAGACCAGACATTCAAAGCTCCCGGTGCTCAGAAGTATAACCCGGCGCTGATGGGATTGGGTGTGTGTAATTACATTAGCTTTAATTATGTGGTTCAGCTATTACATTATTTGTTATAACAGAACAAAACTGAGGTTGAACCCCGAGATCAGGTCTTGTTTTCAAGGACTCAGCTACAATGTAACCCTCAATCAATGACATGCCTCAAATATATTGATTCAATAGCTTTTCATCAAGTGGCTACCTCAAAATACTATCAAATTGGTCAGAGAGCACACCTACATGTCACACATATTTTGAAATTTAAAAAAAATTATATTTTATAAACATAAACATTTTTGAAAATTCAATAACTTTTTAGTTGAATCACAAACCTCATCACTTTTAAATTGTTCAGACAGGACACCCACAGCCTTTGGACTTTCTCGAAAAAAGTATTGAATCTTTTAAAGTAATTTAATAAAAACACTTGAATTTTTCAACTAACTGCCCTCACCCTACTGGGGTAACTGGCCCTGCTAAGATAAATCTTGAATTACACAAAAAAGCTATAAAAAAAGTCTGTCTACACTTACATTTCAGAAGTTACTAGATTACAGATAAAGTTGCCCCCAGCACACTCATCCAAACTTTTAATCCTTTTATGAAAATGTATCTCATTTTGTATCGCTAGACCAGTGGATTAGTTTTCTTTCTTAAGGCTTTCCTGATTTCCTGATGTTTGATGTGCATTAAAACAAATATTTAGATTTATAGTCAATGAAATATATCTACAATGTATTTAAAATATAAAAAAATAGTTCAATTTACCTCATAATCATTTTGTGGGACAATCTACAAAAGGTGTTGTTATTGAAATGGTAAATGGACTGCATTTATATAGCGCTTTTTCTGACCAATGGCCACCAAAGCGCTTTACAGAGCCTCACATTCACCCATTCATTCACACATTCATACACCGACGGCGGTGTCAGCCATGCAAGGCGCCAGCCAGCTCGTCGGGAGCAGCTCGACACTTGGTCAGGAGGACCCGGGATTCGAACCACCTACTTGACCCACAACCTACTTGACCCACTGAGCCACTGCCGCCCACAAGGACCATTGAAAGGACCATTTTAGTTATGGGAAAATGCCAGGGAAAATTTTGGGGGATAGATTTGTTGAAATGTTGTGGGCATTATGTGAAATAAAAAACTTTGAGAATGTAAATTATTGACGGTCCCTAACCATAAGCAGACCACTGTGTACTTTGTCTGATACACCGGGCTGAGTCCAGGAAAACAGGACAGATCTTTTACTCTTGCAATTAAAACAGCATATGCAGAAGTCTACATTCACAAAGCACTGTTGGCTCGCCTCGGAAATGTTCCTTCCATCACTGTGTTTGTCAGCTTGCAGAACACTCTGGGCTGACAAAAAACACACAGGGTTAGAGCCCCGAAAGCCCGGGTCTTGTGACGCCCCTGAAGTGTAACTTCAGGTCATTTTTGCACTGCTAAGCTTGTGGGGGCTGTAGTGTCAATGTAGTTCATCCCTGTTTGGGATCTCTGGCCATAGGTTTGTGGGGACAGTAGTCTGGATGTATCTACTACCAGAAGGGGCCTGTGAGTGTGTGTTTGTGGGGGCTGTAGTCAGGCTGTAGATCATCTCAGAATGGGCCCTCTGGGTATGAGTTTGTGGGGACTGTAGTGTGAGCGTAGATTCTCCCAATACAGGCCTTCTGGGCATAGGTTTGTTGGGACTGTAATCTGGACGTATCTACTCCCAGAAGGGGCCTGTGAGTGTGTGTTTGTGGGGGCTGTAATCTGGGTGTATCTACTCCCAGAAGGGGCCTGTGAGTGTGTGTTTGTGGGGGCTGTAATCTGGGTGTATCTACTCTCAGAAGGGGCCTGTGAGTGTGTGTTTGTGGGGGCTGTAATCTGGGTGTATCTACTCCTAGAAGGGGCCTGTGAGTGTGTGTTTGTGGGGGCTGTAATCTGGGTGTATCTACTCCCAGAAGGGGCCTGTGAGTGTGGGTTTGTAGGGACTGTAATCTGGGTGTATCTACTCCCAGAAGGGGCCTGTGAGTGTGGGTATGTAGGGACTGTAATCTGGGTGTAGACCTTCCCAGTTTGGATCCTCTGGGTGTGGGTTTGTAGGGGCTGTAGGGGAACTGTTTTTGCCTCTCTCTCACTGGTAAATAGATAGATTATTATGAAGGGAGAGAGCGGGTGGAAGGAGTAGAGAGAGAGGCTGTATGGCTGTATGATTATTGACATGTCTGGCTCCTCTGAGATGTCATGATGGTGTGTGCTTGTGTATCTGTCATGAGGGTGTGTGTGTGTGTGTGTGTGTGTGTCTGTCATGAGGATGAGGGTGTGTGTACGTGTTTATCTGTCATGATGGTGTGTGTGTACGTGTGTGTCTGACATGATGGTGTGTGTGTGTGTACGTGTGTGTCTGACCAGCTGTATCCCCACAGTGCTCAGTTCATCGCTCCGCTCTGTGCTGCCTGGCATAAACAAACGAGGGAGCAGATCAGCTACATGTTCACATGACAGCTCAACAAAAGGAGAAACAGAGTAGAGCACCGTGGGAGTAAACGTTGGCCTTTTCCTTCACACCAGCTAGCAACAAACACACACTGATCAATGAGCATTGCAACATACTGGTTGTTTTATCCACAGATCACTGTCATTGCTGTAATCTACAGTATAATGAAGCCATATCTTTTATATTCAATACACACAGTATGTTTCTTTGAAGTGAATGCAGTCAAAGGTCCCATTGAGGTGATACATATGTGTTACTGTTTTATGTCTAAATAATACCTTCAATTATCACTAGAAGAATATTATGAAGGTTTAGACATTGATAGAGAATGGCGCTTGCAACTCGAGGGTTATGGGTTAAATTCCCAGAGGGGGCTTGTACAAAAATATATGCCCTGACTAATGTAAATTAAATCTGTGTGAAGCAGAAGCAGTGTCTAATTATTTAAATAGGATAAAAGCTGCCCGACAACGCCACCTGGATTTAAGAATGGAGCCTAGGAACTCCAATTAAAAAATGTCTAAAAACTAGTAAAAACTTTTTTTTTATTGAGAGGAAAGCAAAGGGGAAGTCAATAAAGAGGCAGAGGCTGAAATGAAAATATGTTTATTAAAAATACAAATAATTGTCTCTTTCAAACAGTGCGAGCACAACAAGGTTGCACTTTCCCTCAGGTATCCTGCCCGGTGCTGTTAGCGTGGGCGTATCTAAACACTCAACATCCTCCAATAGGTTGCGTATCTAACCGCCTCCATGTACTAAGTGGAGGAGAAAGAGACCACTAAACCTCACCTAAAAACAGCTGTCTAAAATGCCCAAATCAACTTAAATAAACAATTAATATGGCAGCAACAGCAGGCAGGGATATAGCAGTATGTGACCGCCCCACTGTACCAAACTAGCAGACACAGTCCTTTACCCAGAACCCACGACCAACACATTCCCTGGGTGCATAATCAATCCTCCACACTTAACGGTCACAGGGAAACCACTCACAATTATCCTGGGTTAGAGGTGGCACCAGCCCACTAACCCAGGTGTGGAGCGATAGCCTTCATGCTTCCTGTGTTGCCATGCTGCAAGGTCATCACTGGCCTGGTAATCTGCCTCCCTAATCCTGCAGCGTTTGTACTGTATGCTGGTGCCCGTTAGTTGACCTTCTTTAGATTGCTGCATGCTTTCCTCTTCTTCGCCATCTCTCTGCCTGGGGTCTCTCTCTGTTGCCCCAGTCTTTTGTTGATTGCGTTTCTTGTTGCTCTTTCCGAACTTTTTTGCTGTTATATCTAAAAATATTTGGGCAGGACAACAGACTGCACAATCTGATTGGTTATGTTCCTTTCATTCATCCCCCAGGATAGTCTAATCAAAATTCAGTTAAAAAAGGTGAGGAAGTGGCACTATTACATACTAAATACTAATTACATACATATTAAATACTAACACTTTTGTGGTCACTCCCTGTCCACCCTGTGACATCTGTGAAATACATGTTTAATCTAAATGTAAGAATAAGAAGATATTGTTGAATTTTCTGGGACACAGTGCTTGACATTGGATGAACTGAAACAGCATTTCCTTACTTCTAAATTTAAGAAAACAAAATTCTGGTTCCCTTTTTGGGAAAAATGCTGTCTACAGTAGGACATGTACATTTGAATATGGAGGACTCAGATTCATTCCCAGAGTAATTATTTGTCAACAATTATCCTAATAATTTTAGTAAATATACCAGGCATTGTATTTCTTCTAAAGTGTCTGGAAAGTCCAAATTCTAAATCCATTCCACTCGTGTTCTATAGAAAAAGCCAATTTCTTTTCCAGAAATCCATTTCATGATTTACCCTTTCATTTTAGTAACCTCGAATTTGACTTCAGTGCATAAGAAGACAATGGATATGGATGGTAAATATCAGCTGGCACGCTATATAGCTATCCTTAGCCAGTAATGAGATCTTTCATTTCGACCAGATTAAACCAGCACACAGTGCAAAATGCAGCTAACGTGGTACCACAGACAGCCCACATTCTTTTTACTAGTCAATCCGGGGGTTACTTGCAAGATATTAGATTATCTAAGCAATTTCAAGTTCATGTTAATGCAGAGAGATGCAGATGTATTTGCAGGTTCAGTGAAATTATTTCTCCTGTCTTGTTCATCCATTTGCTATAGCTACCTCTTGTGTTATTATGATTAAGTGGAAGAAAATAAATATGTATTTGCAAAAAGATACATTCTGGAGCCATTATTCATCATTACCAAACTGAACTGTAAATTACAACAGTAAATATCTGACACTACATGATCAGTAACACTGTAGATACTGATGTTCTGAAATGCTCTGGAAGTGTCCACTGTGTTTCTCTGTCTCACTTATTTGACAAGTGTAGCAGTGACTCTGTGCAGATGGATGTGAGGGACAGAAGGATGGATGCTGAGGTGAGTGATAAAAGGGACAGTATAGATTAAGACCTCTCGAAACCTGTTTAGGTAAATTAGCTACAATTTGTTATTTTTCATATTTGCAAGAATGCAAGAAAGTCATTAAGAATTTCTTGCATTCAGTCCATAAATTTTAATGTATTCCAAAATATAGAACACTGCATGTTATGTGTGCTGTTGTACATGAGACCAACATAACATGTCTATATCTGAACTGCTAATAGTACGGATTGTCCAGTAACTGAACATCTCCAATCTCCAACTAAGAATACTTTATAAATTTGCCCTTGAGGAAAGAACTTAATCCTAATTTACTCTATTTGCTCCTGTCATGGTCTTGACTTGGCCACTGTTTAGGTGGTCTCAAATACAACATTTGATACTGGGAAAAGTATGGCAAACATGACATTAGCTCAGTTATGCTTACAATTATGTGGGCTGTATCATGTATCACAACAGACTAGCATAAGTGTTTTTATTGTTTTGTAACTCACTAGATATTTATCGACAGGGATAACATTTATTTAACTATCAACCTTGACTTTTGTTATGTATTACATATATACCATGTAAGTGTATAGGCCTTAACTGAATATTTGATAGGCTACTTTAATGGAACAAGCCTTCAACACATAGATTTTCATGAACCTAGTCTAATGTGTGATTTGTAAAACAACAGTGCACTTTGTTGATCCCAGGCATAGCACTGCTGGGAACTAACAGGTTGTTTTTTCTAAAATAATGGTCTAGCAGGTCGAGCTTAAGCCACATCGTTCTGTGCAGCACTTTAAAAGGTGAAAAGAGAAAAAAGTAAAATTGAAGTTAGTTTTGGTCCTCTCTCCCTTCCTCTTCTTTTCTGTTCTAAGAATTCTGTTTACCCAGCTGGTAATGTTTGTCCCTCTGGGCCACCATATTTATAGCCAGCTGAACCTGAATGATATTTACCATTCTTTTTATTAAACTCCTCTTTCTGTTCTGCCCAAGCTAAAAACCAAGGGAGTTCTCAAAATCAGAGCTTTAGCCTTTAGCCTTACAGTATTATAAAAACATTGATAAATGCCAGCCTCATATTCTCACAAATAATTGGAATGTTTTCCTATTTAAACATGCAGCAGACTGGGAGAAATGGTATTTATGTATGGTGCTAATCCAATCCCTCACAATTCCCTTTGTTTGGTTTGAACACCTCTGCCACCTGTGCCACCACAATCTGAACTAGGAACATTCATAAACACGACAACACGCATGCTGGCAAACACAGACACTGGCTGAGAGACACCAAGAGAGCAACATATCATGACATATAAGAACATCTCACTCACTGATCAACCATTCCATTTGTGTGTTTTGTGCCTGTTACTATTTAATTGCAGCTTTCCGAGCATCTGCCCCCTCATTAGTAATTTAAACCCTCTAGTGACACACAACATAATGGAAAAAAAAGAAGAATAAAGAATTGTAGAGTGACAGAGAAATCTGTTTGGCGGAGGGACTGATGCAGTAAAAAAACTGTAGATACATCACAAATAACAGACTATTCTCTACACAGAACACTACATTAGAAATTATTCCCCGTATAGGGCACTACTTTAAACCAGTAGTACAATATGTATGAAGTTGGGTTATATTTGTGATGCAGTATTTAAATGCATACGGCTGATTGATGTTTAGGTGACCATTCATTTAAATACAAGTGTGGAAGTGAGGAAATGAATGAGACTAAAAGCCTTCAAAAGGGCAGCTCAAAGTGATGATGGGCGATGAACAGAAAAATGTTTTTCTTTTCATGTTGTTGACAGTCAGAACTGAGCCTTTCTCTACACAGAAAATAATTAAACAATAAGAGAATATCCAATGCTGCCATAGCTGACATGTATTAGAATAGAGATATTTCCTCACTTAGTGATTTCCAATGTGCATGATGGGTTTTTGGCTCACCAGCTGTGATATGACAGAGGATGAGCTGTATGAATATGAGATATGAGGTGGTGACTCATATTTATATCATACTGAATGTCATTATAAAAACCATGGTACCATAATGCAATTAATAATACATTTTAAACTGAACTATGTAGGATTTTTGTATTGAGAAACGGTTGTTCTATTAGCCTGGATTCTATGGAGCCATGGCATATGTTCTCATGGATTTCACAAAAACAGAGACACTCTGTGTGCCGTACCCTGCTGCTATACAAATTGTGGGTTGGGAAGCTTGTTGGCAGGAAAAAGCTTATTGTGCACATCGTGCACAGGAATTGATGCATTTTAATTATCAAATCTAAACCTAAGAAAGTCTGAAAGAATTTGGGTTGGTATGGCAAATGATTTTTCAGAGTATATCACACAAACAAAACATTTTAGAAACAGTGGAGGAAAACAGTGAAAATATAATAAACATGAAAACGTGATGCATGGGGCATTGACAGTGAACTGCTTTCTGGGAAAATGAAGCTAAAGTATTTCCATACCTTTTAAAGGAAAGCTCCAGACCATTAAAAACCTTAAAATCATTGTGCTGGTCATGTTTCTGACATGACAGTCACGAAATACGGTACACCTTCTCAGCGCATTCAGTAATTCCCATCTCTGCCACCGAAAGTTTTACCAAAAACCTTTGTTTGTTCACTGCAACATTTTTTTAAATACATCTAGATGCATTAGTTTTACTTCCTGATGTTTACTTGTCCCGTTTTATTCAGCCCTAAATCACATGAAATACGTTCTGAGGGAACTATTTTGTAAAACCAAAATATGTGAAATATGAACGTATGAGAGGGTCAATTACGTTTGTAGGGAACTAAATTGAACACTCGAATAACGTTAAATATGAACATATGAAGATCATGAAGTAGCATGTAAATTGCGTAGTTTTTGCTAGGGCGGTGGTCGGGATGGTGGACAGGCATATAAATCTGCGACTTGCATGCCAGTGTTCGCAAGTTCAAATCCAGACCGGCACTTTGTGTGTGTTTTGTTCTACATTGCTTGTGTCATGCAGACACGTGATTATCGGTTTTTGTAATGTTAACCCTAACCTTAATTCTAACCTTAACCTCAGTAGCGTCATATCTAAGCTTAACCGTTAGTAACCTCATGTCTAACCTTAACCGTTAGTATCCTCCTACCTAACCTTAACTGTGAACGTTGCAATATAATTTTGAACGCTAATGTGTGGAATGTTCTCGCACAAATCCGCTAAACAAAATGTACCGCAGCAACGTAATTGATGTACAAATATAGCCTAATAAAGAAATGTGCAGTTCAAACGTAAAAATCCCTAAATATGTTGGCATATAACGTAATTCAGGTTTTTAAAATAGTTTCCTGAGAACGTAATTTGGGAGAAATTCTGAGATGTACGGTTGGTTTTATTCTCCTTTCGACTCGATTTGAAGATCGACTCGATTAGAAGATTTATTGATTGCACTGAGAAGGTGTACTTAGTGACTGTCACGTCAGAAACATGTCCTGCATAACGATTTTGAGGTGTTTAGGGGTCTGGAACGCTACTTTAAGTTACATGGTTCAGCTTTAAGTCACATTTTAATGCTTATAGCTAACAGTTCAATTCAAACTTTTAATTTCAGTTAGAGTTTATGAAAAATTATTTTAGGCTTTATTAAAATGTTTTTCATTTCACACATTTACACTTTTATTAACAATATCTTGAACATCCCATTATTGAAAATGAAATTATAGACCCATGCTTCATAAGTAGGGACCTCAATATATTGTTTCACTGCATTAATAATATTAATCACCCTGGCGACAGAGACTGATCATCACCAAAGAGGCAGGAAGAAATATCTCCTGCTTCAGAAACGCAGTTTCAGGGATATGAAAGATGTCTAAAAAAAAAAAAATTTGAAAAAGGTATCTATATCTGTGTCTCCCATTCTTCTCTGTTCTGTTATGCTTTGTTCTGATAAGTTCAGTTCTGCTCCATTTAGGGAAGGACCCCTTACAGGGATGATGGATTCTTCTCTTCCACATGGCTGATGATTGTGATGCTGCTGTTAAACCATTACACTGCAGGGGCTCCTCACAGAGTTTCCAGCTCCTCTGCTGTAATCCACCAGAACAACCACCATACACTCAGAGGCCGACTGAGGACAGCTACGTTCAACCACAGGACAGCACTCTTGGCATGTATAACACAGTTGTAATGGAACTACTGCATGTAATGCTTGATATGGTGAGAAACAAAACTGGAACTGAATAATCTGTAACATTCTGTAGTCAGAAACAAGACTGGAGTTCATTAATCAATATTTGGTTAAATAATAAAAATAGTATAATAATAAATGCCTGTCATGCTCTCCACCAGTCTTTCACCTCGATGTTGAGTGACTATGCCATTCCTGGCATAAAAATTCAAGCAGCTCGGTTCTGTTTGATGGCTTGTGACCATCCATCTTGCTCTTGATAATTTTTTTCCAATGCTGTATATTTGTTGTTGTTCAGGTCTTGTTCAAACCATGCATAGCCTATAATTGTTACTACATTTCTCACTAGGCACATCCCTTTGGCCACAATATTCAGTAGCACTAACAGTGGGTGTTGACAAGAAAATGGGTTGGAGTTCCGAACTGAATACTATCACTTAAACAATATTTTTTTTCTTTCTGTAATTCTCTCTTCCCCCTCCCTTTGGACTTTATCCCTTTATCCATTTCTATATTTCTCTCTTGTTCAAAGTAGGACCAAGCAATCACTGTTACTCCCTGCAAAATGTTACCTGTTTTAAGACTTCAACCCTCTTTCTGCATCCTCTTTTTTTTATCACGTCTCTCACTCTCTCTCTATGAATCGTTAATTGCTGCTGATATTGTCATTTTGATTATACTAATCACAGAGGTGGAAGGGATGGAACCAGTGTGATAATGGTTAATTAATTAGTTTAAACTAATTAGATGCCATTGTAAACTATAGAGTTCATTGACATTAAGAGCGCAATTATTACTTTTTTCTAACTACAATAGTTTTGCTAATAATGATCACATTAGCAATAATTATGCAACTCTGACAATTTTTTAATCTACAGAAGAGAGGGGAAGGGCATGATGTTACTGCTGACAAAGATATTTATTAATATAAAGATCAAACTATAGACAACTGAAGAGTTATAAAATTAAAATATTCAATTTTATATTAGTCTACACTTATTCATGTTGTAATCTTGCTTCCCAGGCGATAATGCATGAAAGGTGATTGTATAAACAAATACATTCTATGTATATTTATATATATATATAAATATATATATATATATATTTTGGTATTTATTACAATGGCCAGCACCTGCATACATGAAGTCCCATATTCATAACGTTTTGTTCCCAAACATGACTGTGCATCACGGTTTGTAATGGATGTATTTAAATATCTCTAGAAAAACAATTTAAAGAACTGCAATTGCAATGCAAAACTGGACAGAGATGTTGGCTTGGCTATGTTAGCTATAGTGTCAATACACTACAGCTAGTAGGCTGTTTGATGTTGACAGAGTCTGTATGAACATAGTCTGTATCAAACAAAAATGGGAATTGTATAAACAAATGACATCACTAAAGCAGACTGAAAAATGTGAGCCATTTTATTTAAATTAACTGATAATGTGCATACAGCAGGTGAAATAAGTATTGACCACATCACCATTTTTCTCAGTATATATATATTTCCAAAGGTGCTATTGACATGAAATGTTCACCAGATTCTGGTAACAACCAAAGTAATCCATACATACAAAGAAACCAAAACAAATAAGTTCAGAAAATAAGTTATGTGTAATAATGTGAAATGACACAGGGAAAAATTATTGAACACATGAAGAAAGGGAGCCGCAAAAAAGCATGTAAAGCCAAGGCAACATCTGAAAACCATCAGTAAATAAAAAGCAATCCAACCCGCTGTCAGTATAAATTAACATCAACTGATTCAGGCCCGACTGATGGCCTACAAAAAGGTCTCATTGCCAAAGTGTCACACAAGACACATCTCATGATGGGTAAAATCAAAGAGCTGTCTCAAGACCTTTGCAACCTAATTTTTGCCAAACATAATAATGGCATTGGCTATAGGCACATTTCTAAGCTTCTGAATGTTCCAGTGAGCACTGTTGGAGCCATAATACGGTAATCCATACCTACTTTGTATGTATGGATTACTTCTGAATGTTCCAGTGAGCACTGTTGGAGCCATAATACGGAAGTGGAAAGACAAACATTACACCATAAATTTGCCTCAACAAGGTGCTCCTCACAAGATTTATGACAGAGGAGTGAAAGAATAATCAGGATAGTTGTCCAAGAGCCTAGGACCAATTGTGGAGAGCTTCAAAAAGACCTGCAATTAGCAGGTACTGTTGTCTCAAAGAAAACAGTAAGTAATGAACTCCACCACCATGGCCTGTATGCACACTCACCACGCAAGACTCAATTGTGGAAAAAGCATGTTGAAGCTTGTTTAAACTTTGCTGCACAACATTTGGAAAAGCCAGTGAAATACTCGGAGAATATAGTGTGGTCAGATGAGAGCAAAATTTTACTGTTTGGATGCCATAATACACACCATGTTTGGAGGAGTAATGGCACTGCACATCACCCTAAAAACACCATACCAACAGTGAAGTTTGGAGGTGGGAACATCATGGTGTGGGCCTGCTTTTCAGCAAATGTTACTGGCAAAATGTACATTATTGAAGGACAGATGAATGGGCAAATTTACCGAGACATTTTTGAATAAATCTGCTTCCATCTACCAGGTGATGAAGATGAACCGAGGGTGGGCATTTCAGCAAGACAATGATCCCAGACACACAACCAAGGAAACTCTCAATTGGTTTCAAAGAAAGAAAATAAAGCTGCTAGAATGGCCCAGCCAATCACCTGACTTAAAACCCATTGAAAATCTATGGAAAGAACTGAAGATTAAGATTCACAGAAGAGGCCCACGGAACCTTCAAGATTTAAAGACTGTTTGTGTGGAAGAATGGGCCAAAATCACACTAGAGCAATGCATGTGACTAGTTTCTCCATACAGGAGGCGTCTTGAAGCTGTCATTATCAACAAAGGCTTTTGTAAAACGTATTAACTGAATATCAGTAAGATTGTTCAATACTATTTCCCTGTGTAAGTTTATATTAATACACATAACTTAATTTCTGAACTTATTTCATGTCAATAGCACCTTTGGAGATATATTTACTGTGAAAAATGGTGACACGTTCAATACTTATTTCACCCGCTGTAAGTGTTCAGACCTTGTTATAAATGATCTAAATGATTATGTCATGCTGGCGTGTATGGTGTGTGTGGTGGAGAGAGGGAGATCAGGAAGCAGGTAGATGGAACAGTTGCGGTTTAATATGTGGAACATCCGAGAGTACTCATACATATATCTATAGTTGCAGGTGAACAAACGTATAGGCAATGCACATTGATTAGCTATACAGTATATGGCATAATACTATACTCTTTTTGCGGCATAGAAGAGATAAACAAAACATCCACAAAATATACACAGTTAGCCTTGTACATATAACATCTCCCTACGTCACACTCTTCTCACAACTTTACCCAGCGTAATGAAGTAGCTCCCGGATAGATGTCCAATCGTATCGTAACATAATTTACATACAGCATCGACAATGTAACTTCTTTCAATGTCCGACATCTCTCTCTCAATCTGTTCCGCTTAAGTAGCCTAATGCCAACTAGCTAGGTAAACACAACTGATAGTTGTTGCCAATCATACTCTATACGAATAGGGCGACCTGCCTACCCCTGATCTCGCGAGATCTGAGAGAGAGATGTCAGAGTTAACAGTATACATATACTGAAAACAAACCAAACCACCATGCTAAAGCACTGAAGAATATCACAATAATAATAACAACATATATACACATATAAAATGGAACTTAGACATGTCTTCACTGAAATAATAAACCAACTAAACAGATCATGCTCAGAGTCCATATCTCAGTCCATGTCCACCCCTGCCACCTACTGGGCAAGGGTGTGACAGATTAGTGTAATATGAACTACTTGTTTTATGTGGCATATTAACATGCCAACAGTAAGAGGAGTGGTGGGGGGGGTACGTTAATGTTAGACAATACCTACATGCCTTGCAACCATTTTCTTTAGCAAAAAATAATACTTTAAATATTAATTTCCACAAATAAGATGTTGCCAAGCGTTTTAAAGGTGCATTAACACACACAAGCAAGTGTGTTGCCAGGGAATAACTGCACACTGCACCCAGGCAACACAAACACACAGTCTGTTGTATATTAATGCTTACTTAATGAGTGTGATCAATCACAATGAGGACAGCAGGCAATCACATTCTCTCCATATCCTCTTCCTGAATGCTTTCTGGAACAAGGTCTGTGGACACTAAGTTGCAGCTCAAATCCTCATCCAGAGGTTGTGCCAATCTCAATCTCTTATTCTCCATTGCCTCCTGTCTCCTAGGGCATTCTGTCTATGACATTTGATGAAGAAAGAACACTAACAACAGTCAGTACACTGGCAGCAGTTTGGACATCTGGACATGGATGTATTTCCTAATCCTAATCACACCAACAGCACAATAAAATCACACAGTTTTTATCCATCTGACATGTTTTTGTCAAGCAATTACATACAAAAGATCATTCAATATGATTCAGGTATAAGTATTAATAAACAAAAAACAAGATTTATGAAAAGTGTTAGGTCCTCAAAAAAGATCAATATGTGTTCATATGTTTGCATACGATGGTTGAAATTGTGAAATTTTGGCATTGATATTGATAATATAGTAATACAAAAAATCTGACATTTATGTAAGGATAGTGCTCATATGAAGACATTAATTATCACACAGTTGTTTGGCACCTTTCCAAACCATACAGATAACAGAAATATCCCAAATCCCTGATCAAAAATGTACATGCCCTTAAATGTTTGGCCTTGTCACAGACACACAAGGTGACACCTACAGGTTTAATTGACAACTAAAGTATAATTTCCCACACCTGTGGCATTTCAAATTGCTATTAGTGTCTGTGCATAAATACAGTGGGTATAGAAAAAAATCACCCCCCTGTAAAATAATCACATTTTGTTGCTCTGCAACCTGAAATGAAAATGGACAGACACTGTTTTTGTTTTATTCAGCTGTATGTAGAACTCATAACATCCAAGTGAAAGATATAATAAAAAACTTGTCAGAAAAAAGAAATGACAAATTAAAAAACAGAATCACTAAGTTGGAAAAAGAATGACCCCCCTCCTAAAAATGACTTGTAAACCCAAACAGGTGTAGTTAATCATGTTCTCAATAGCACACAAAGCCAAATGACTTTCAACTGTGATCATCTGTTGTCATTTTGATTAGCTCAGTATGAAACAAGCTTTTCCTGAAGCATATTCAGTCCTTGGTAGTGCAACTGAAGACAACAATCAACTGTGGGTGGCAAGGCATTGTCAAAAGATCTACGGGATAAAGTTGTGGACAAGCACAAGTCAGGAGATGGATACAACACAATTTCAAATGCTTTATCAGTGCCTAGAAACACAGTGAAGTCCCTTATTAAGAAGTGGAAGGTATTTGGGGCAACACAGACCCTCCCTGGGTCAGGACGTGAAAGAGCCAGGAGGAAACTGGTCAGAGAGGCTTCCAAGAGGCCTACAGCAACTATGAAGCAGCTGCAGGAATTCATGACAAAGAGTGGTCATCGTGTGCGAGTGACAACAATATCACAAATTATCCACAAATGTGTCTTGTATGGGAGGGTTGGAAGAAAAAGCCACTCCTCAAGAAAGGCCACATGAAGTCACGACTGAGCTTTGCCAAAACCCACCTTGAAGATTCTAAGGCCACGTGGAAAAATGTGTTATGGTCAGATGAGACTAAAATAGAATTGTATGGCCTCAAGGCCAAGCAATATGTCTGGTGAAAATCCAATACAGCTCACCATCTCAATAACACCATTCCTACAGTTGGCTGCTCAATGGTGAAACCAACTTCCACTGGAGACAGTTGTGCTCATATGTTTGCATACCCTGGTTGAAATTGTGAAATGTTGGCATTAATATTGATAATATAGTAATGCAAAAAATCTGACTGTTATGTAAGGATAGTGATCAGCCATTAATTATCACACCGTTGTTTGGCACCTTTGTAAACCATACAGATAACAGAAATCACCCAAATGTCCCTGATCAAAAATGTACATACCCTTAAATGGTTGGCCTTGTCACAGACACACAAGGTGACAACTACAGGTTTAATTGGCAACTAAAGGATAATTTCCCACACCTGTGGCATTTCAAATTGAAGACAACAATCAACTATGGGTGGCAAGGCATTGTCAAAAGATCTACAGGGTAATGTTGTGGACAGGCACAAGTCAGGAGATGGATACAAAGCAATTTCAAATGCTTTATCAGTGCCTAGAAACACAGGGAAGTCCATTATTAAGAAGTGGAAGGTATTTGGTACAATACAGAGCCTCCTTGGGTCAGGACGTCGCTCCAAACTGGATGAAAGAGCAGGAGGAAACTGGTCAGAGGGGCTACCAAGAGGCCTACAGCAACTCTGAAGCACTTGCAGAAATTCATGACAAAGAGTGGTCATTGTGTGCATGTGACAACAATATCACAAATTATCCACAAATGTGTCTTGTATGGGAGGATTGGAAGAAAAAAGCCACTCCTCAATAAAGGCCACATGTAGTCACGACTGAGCTTTGCCAAAATGCACCTTGAAGATTCTAATGCCAGGAGGATGTGTTATATCTAGCGATATGTCTGGTGAAAATCCAATACAGCTCACCAGCTCAATAACACCGTTCCTACACTAAAGCATGGAGGTGGTAATATCATGTTATGGGGTTGTTTCTCTGTAGCAGGGACTGGAGCACCTGTCAGGATAGAAGAAAAAATGGATGGGGCAAAATACTGTCAAATTCTTAAGGAAAACCTGCAAAAGTTGTCAATGGGAAGAAGATTTACCTTCCAATATGACAATGACCCAAAGCACAAAGCAAAACTGACCACACAGTAGTTGAAGGAGAAAAAGGTGAATGTCCTTGCATGACCTAGTCAGAGCCCAGACTTAAACCCCATTGAAAATCTGTGGAATGACTTGAAGACAGCAGGCCACAAACGGGTCACCATCAAATTTAACTGAACTTGAGCAGTTCTGCAAAAAAGAGTGGTCAAAATTGCAACGTCTAGACGTGCAAAGTAAGTAGAGACATGTCCCAACAGACTAAAGGCTGTAATTAAAGCAAAAGGTGGTTCAACAAAATACTCAACTAAGTGATTTTTTTTTTTTTCTTACATGTTTGTATTATATCTTTCACTTGGATGTTATAAGTTGCACTGAGTAAATACAGCTGAATGAAACAAAAACTGTGTCTGTCTTTATTTCAGGCTGCAAAGCAACAAAATGTTATTATTTTACAGGGGGGTGATTCTTTTGTGTACCCACAATGAGTTTGTTTCCTCTCAGTGGAGCCACTGAGCAGACAAGATACTAAGCCATGGGGAGCAGAAAATAACAGTCAAAAGACCTGTCTAATAAGGTACTGGAACTGCATAAATTTGGAAATGGATATAAAAAGATACCCAAAACCTTGCAAATGCCAGTCAGTACTGTTCAATCACTTTGAGTATTAAGAAGTGGAAGATTCAGGGATATTTTCATACCACACCAAGGTCAGGTAGACCAAGAAAAATGTTAGCCAAAACTGCCAGAATATTTTTTTCAGGATACATAGGAAAACCCGCAGGTAACCTCAGCAGACATACAGGCTGCTCTGGAAAAAATGGTTTGGTAGTTTCAAGGAGCACAATAAAAAAAGATATTTGAACACAAATTCGCTGAATGGTCGAGTTGCCAGAAAAATGCCTTTACTGTGCCAAAGCTACAAAAGAGCCTGGTTACAATATGCCCAACAACACCTTGACACGGCTCACATATTCTGGCTGGAGTGACAAGACCAAAATAAAGCTTTATGGTCGCAACCATAAGCACTATGTTTGGAGAGGGGTCAACAACGGCTATAGTGAAAAGAATACCATGCCCACTGTGAAGCATGGTGGTGGCTTACTGATGTTTTGTGGTTGTGTGAGCTCAAAGAAGGCACAAAGGAACCTTGTGAAAATGGATGGCAAGATGTTGCCATCATTACAACATTATGCTGTGTTGTGGTCGTTATAGCTATTGTTAAACCGAGACCTATGCTAAATACCTGAGTTTTTAAGCTTTGCAAAGATATAATACATGTACAGGTCCTTCTCAAGAAATTAGCATATTGTGATAAAGTTCATTATTTTCCATAATGTAATGATAAAAATTAAATTTTCATATATTTTAGATTCATTGCACACCAACTGACATATTTCAGATCATTTATTGTTTTAAAACTGATGATTTTGGCATACAGCTCATGAAAACCAAAAATTCCTGTCTTAAAGAATTAGCATATTTCATCTGACCAATAAAATAAGTGTTTGCAATACAAAAAAAAAGAAAAAGTCAACCTTCAAATAATTATGTTCAGTTATGCACTCAATACTTGGTCGCGAATCCTTTTGCAGAAATGACTGCTTCAATGCGGCGTGGCATGGAGGCAATCAGCCTGTGGCACTGCTGAGGTGTGATGGAGGCCCAGGATGCTTCGATAGCAGCCTTAAGCTCATCCAGAGTGTTGGGTCTTGCGTCTCTCAACTTCCTCTTCACAATATCCCACAGATTCTCTATGGGGTTCAAGTCAGGAGAGTTGGCAGGCCAATTGAGCACAGTAATACCATGGCCAGTAAACAATTTACCAGTGGTTTTGGCACTGTGAGCAGGTGCCAGGTCTGCTGAAAAATGAAATCTTCATCTCCATTAAGCTTTTCAGCAGATGGAAGCATGAAATGCTCCAAAATCTCCTGATAGCTAGCTACATTGACCCTGCCCTTGATAAAACACAGTGGACCAACACCAGCAGCTGACATGGCACCCCAGACCATCACTGACTGTAGGTACTTGACACTGGACTTCAGGCATTTTGGCATTTTCTTCTCCCCAGTCTTCCTCCAGACTCTGGCACCTTGATTTCCGAATGACATGCAAAATTTGTTGAAGTTTTGTTGTGCTGCTTCTTTGTAGCCCAGGTCAGGTGCTTCTGCCACTGTTTCTGGTTCAAAAGTGGCTTGACCTGGGGAATGCGGCACCTTTACCCCATATCTGCACACGCCTGTGCACGGTGGCTCTGGATGTTTGTACTCCAGACACAGTCCACTGCTTCCGCAGGTCATCCAAGGTCTGGAATCGGTCCTTCTCCACAATCTTCCTCAGGGTCCAGTCACCTCTTGTCGTTGTGCAGCGTTTTTTGCCAGACTTTTTCCTTCCCACAGACTTTCCACTGAGGTGCCTTGATACAGCACTCTGGGCACAGCCTATTTGTTCAGAAATTTCTTTCTGTGTCTTACCCTCTTGCTTGAGGGTGTCAATGATGGCCTTCTGGACAGCAGTCAGGTCGGCAGTCTTACCCATGATTGCGGTTTTGAGTGATGAAACAGGCAGGCTTGATTGTAATCCACATTGTATTTTCTGTGTCACAATTGGTTGTTGATGTTATTTGAAAGGATTGGAGACCAGAATGCAGGAAGGTTGTGTTCTTAGATTTTATTTTAGAACACCTTGAGGAGGTACATTATGCTTTAAGCCAGAGCCGGTAACACTGGTCCTGTAGCTGCACAACTATATGTATAAGCCTACAATGCTCTTATCGCGGCATCAGACGCGGTACCCTATACACATGTACGCCTGGCTAACAAGACAGTGGACATTAGGTACGACACTATATGATAGGTACGACACTATATGAGGTGAAGGCTCAATCAATAATGTACACTTACAGAGACTACCATAGCTCCTCTCATTTCATAACGTACTACTCCCCTGCTTCCATAAACCAATAAGGATAGGACTGGAAGTCACAATAAAACGCAAAGACAAAGGGGAACAGAGGGAACACTTATACACACACTAATTGAAGACAAGGAACAGCTGGATGAAAATTGAGGTGAAATAGACACAGGACAAGACAACCAAGTGAAATATGAAATATGTAATATGTCCCAGTATGGTCACAAGATGGAGCCACGCCATCCTGTGGCGAGTCCCATCCAGAATCCTGACACTATGAGGCGAAAAAAATAATGTAATTGTTTACTAGGCACATACCTCACATTATGCCGTGATATGTTATGGTCGTTATAGCTATTGTAAAACGGAGATATTTGCAAGATTTCTGGGTTTTTAAGCTTTGTAAATATATAACACATGCATATATTACTTAAAAATTGCAGTTTTGAGCAGTGATTATAATCCACCTCCTATTTTATTTGAGGCACATGTGTACAGGTCACTTAGCTCACATTATAAGGTTCAATGTTTATTTCTGTTATAGCTTTGTAAAACGGAGACATAGCTAGATTCCTGAGATTTTAAGCTTTTTAAAGATATGAGATATCTATATATTACCTAAAAACTGGACTTGTGTATTGTGATTTATTGTTACCATGTTTTGTTTTATGAATGTGCCGTTTTGTTTTGACCTACAGTTGAATATGACTCCCATGAGAAATAAAAAAAAAAACATTGTTTTTCCTGTTTGCTCTTGTTTTCTATTACCAATTATCCAGGGGTATGCAAATGTTTGAGCACATCTGTACTATAAAGTGCCATCCAGATTTAAATAGGTACCGGTAAGTAATTGCTAAGTCAGGTGTCACAGAGCCTACAACAAAAGAAAATAAACAGCACATACCAGAATGGGACGGTGAGGACACCTATGCGTGCCACAAATTCTAGAAAGAGCCATCCCTGTGCAGATTATTACTTCAGGACTTAGGATACATGGCCATCCACTGTTGCAGCCATGCTTTTTTTAAGATCGACCCCAGCTCTTTAAGATAGATGAGGTATGAAGCCCAAAATAATGTGACAGTACAAGATACAACAGAGTTCACCAAGGCAGCGCTAAGCCAAAGACGTGACCAAGGGATTGTTGAATGCCAGACACGTCAGGTAAATCATAGAAAGGTCATGGGATACAGCCTAACTCTCCAACTGCACTGTAAGAGCCACAGGCTCACTTTGGATATTGGACATTGAGATGCTGTACAGTGGGGCACAGTGCAAAGCTACTGGATCTGGCTTTTTTTCCTCACATTTATTAGAGAGAAGTTTGTAGAATAGGCCAGGAGTTCCACACAGCTGTCCACATTAAAGGAAGCCCTGGCTGTGTTACAATCACCCACACTCATCTTATTCATGCCTTTTCCATAGCAGCTGACTCCCTTACCAGATGACTCTGAGAACCAGTCAGATAGACAGAGACTGAAGCTTACAAGCGCAGGTTATCATAGAAAGTGACCAAACCAATGGACACAGATGTCAGCCTATAGCACAGGCCAAAAATCACATCAACATAGGCACAAGATATATAGCTGAGCAGCCTGGAAATTGAACCCCAGCATGGAAATCTTCCTCAATATGAAACACCCAGCTTCCCTTGACCCCACAAAGACCGACGTCCATCCCAAAAGAGAACAAATAAGAACAGCGTGAAGCCAGCCACAGAAGACGCCGACTGAACGGCACACAGCATGAAAGCAGAAACCGTGCCAACATGCTGTGACTAATAGTGGAAAGCCCTGAGCAGGCCCTCCAGGATGGAAAAGAGAGATGTATCCATAGATCTTGTCAGACACAATATGTTGTGCCAAATTGTTTTAATTATTTTGTTTAAACTTTATTGAACCAGGTGAGTTGATTGAAAACGGATTCTCATTTTCATGGCGACTAAGCCTAGATGAGGCCAAGATAAAGCTTAACATTGCAAAGAATGTGTAAGGTTTAATTATGCCATTGTGGCAGAACTGTGAAATGCTGGCTGATTAAATGTGTAAATATCAATCTGCAAATTAGGGAGACACTTATTTTTTGGACAGATCTGTGTGACTGCAAAGGGCACGCACATGGTTCATTGATCCACATGTCGTCCAGACGTGGTAGAATAGATAATATGACTTATCTAACCCAATCCTGGGCCCATAGTCTGCCTCGAACTCCTGACTATCATGACGTATCATGACGTACACTATCATGCAATGTAGCGACTTAGTCCATTATGCTACGTGGACCCTTATATTAGGGCTCAGACAATTTTTCCTTTTGTTAAGGGTGAAGGGAATATTCAATTTTAGTTTTTATTGCAGTTCATTACAGTCATTGGCAGAAGAGACCTGAAAGCAATAACGGCCAAAGGAATTTTTGACATAAGAAGTGACCAGTGAAATATAACTGTTAGTTTGAATGTAGGCTACACAGGTACAGTACTAATGTGACAAGTGAACTAAGGTAAAGTGGGGATTTGCCTAGCAGGGACTTGTACATTAGATATACTGGTATCAGTGGTTTCTGATGTTGACTATGCAACAAGGGCCACATCTAAGAGTGCATGAAAGTAACAGTGGTTAGTGTTTAATGCAGTGTTGGTGACAAAGTGGATGGCATTGTGGTACATTTAGGGCCTGATTTACTAACACAAGCGCTGTTTTCGCTGCGTCTGTGTATGCGAGTTCGGTAATTGCGCACGCTATGCTTCCACATTTAGCGAAGTATTTATCAAACCCGATACCCATTACGCTATCAGCGCATACTCCGCCCTCTATTAGCGTGCCTCTATAAGAGCAAACAATGGGCCCGTATCTATCATGGATCTCC
>JACXGM010004932.1:0-36490 GCA_016801145.1 Umbra pygmaea
CTTAGTATTTAACCTGGTTGTTCTCCCCTTGTCTCTTGTCGTTCAATGTTTTACTGTGGCGTCTCCGTGTTACCTGTTCTGCATTTGGATTATGGAAGTATACTTGTTTTGCCCCACGAGGCAGTATTATTTTGAGTGAAAATAAAGTATATTGTATTATCACTACCTCGCGCCTGTCTCTGCCATTCAAGACGTTACAAAACGATGATCCGATGATCACTGTTTTCCAAACAAAGTGGTGTTGAAAACATTTTAAAATCACAAAGGTATAGGCTAAAGTCAAACTTGAAATTGACACCAGTGATTTAGAACAATTAATACCATGAAGTTAAGCTCTTCCCTGAGACAGGCAGTTAAGTTTTCATGAAAATCGCGTTGAACATATAATTTAGAACAGGAAGGTCAGTGCACTCTTTGCAGAAGCAGAACGTTCATGCATGGCGGGTCATCTCCACACAAAAAGCTATATATTTTCATACGCCAAATATAATAGCAAACTTGAGTTTGACACCTCTGATTTAAAACAATTAGGTCTAATACCATAAAGGTAGACAGGCAGTTGGGAATGGAGTTTTCATGAAAATCGCTTTGCATAGTTGTTGTTTAGAATAATTTGATGAACACAATAACATGAACAATAGTGTGTTGATGAAATTATTCTGAATAACATGTTATTCACAAAAACTCACAGGTCGAACTTCCTGAGCTAGGTTATTCCCTGTCAGACAGTTAGGAGGGTGAGTTTGAAGATCGCTTTGACCAATTGTTATTAAGAAAATTTTGATTCACACAAAAGCTCTAGTATATACTAGATACATTTTTCCTTAACAACTGTCGGAGCAGACAAAATGTAGCTGATGTCAAGCCATTATGGCAAGACCTGTGTGCACATGCATCAACCCTGAAAGAAAGGGTAAGCCCATCCTGTTTCGTAGGTCATCTTTCAGCAGTGTGACTTAAGAAAATGCTCTTTCAACTGGAGCGTTGGATATGGGCTCCCCATAGGGTGAGCAATTTTATAGCACCAAAAGTGAAATCCTGGAAACAGTGGTTTTCTCCAGCATCTTTAAATGATTCCACATCAAGCCAAAATGTGTCAATGGCCAGGTTGGTTTGAAAAAGCTGCAGAGGCAACATTAGTGTGTTTGAGGTGAGGGTGGCGCTGGCGTGTGACGTGAGCTGAAGTTATTGGGAGTGTCTGTTGTGAGTTTAGGGTGCATGTCAGCCAGAGCTGTTGTCTGTGTGTGTGTGTGAGTTATTGATTGAGACTGTCTGCTGAACAGAGGGTTGCAGGAAGAAGGATCTAATGTGCCGGTGTTTCAGCTACAAAAACCCGCCGAACTGATCCTAAACCAGCCCAATTTTTATCCACCCACCCAAACCCATTTTTGCCCTCAAAACCACCCAATTGGGCAGGAAACTGCCAAATCTGGAAGCCCTGCAGGCAGAAATCCCAAAGACGATGCTTGGGCCAGTTCAGTGTCAATTAAGAAAACAGCCAATGCAAGGCGCAGTTCTAGCAGGGGGGCAAACACGTTCCCCTGGCAACACTATGTTATGTCAGCAACACAAACTCTGATTTGTCCTTTCAGAATAATAGCGCTTGTAATTCATTAAATTAATCATTATTAACTCATTGCATAGAAACTGGGTCTATGTTCTTGTGTTGTAAAATTAGTCTATTGTTTGATAAAACAGACCCTAGTGAATGTTTTTCAAATGTAATTGTGTTTTCACTTGAGACACTGACAATATATTCAATCAATTTCTGTGTACAATGTATTTGTTACTGTTTTCAATGAAACGTTGTAATTGATAACATGTTAAATGTTTTTTTTTGCAATCATATAGTCTTGTTACTTTACACACAATACAATTGCTTTTGGTTAAAATTGACTAGCTTTGAAAATGACTTCACAATGATTATTGAAATGAATTTAAACAAGCGCTATTATTGTGAAAGGACAAATCAGAGTTTGTGTTGCCGACATAACATAGTGTTGCTAGGCGAACATTTTTGCCCACCTGCTAGAACCGTGCCTGAACCAAATGGGCCGTGTCTGTCAGAAAATATACCTAGCCTGTAATATTTTTGACTAGTTTTTTGTGTCAATTGAAAAAACAATGGGCCGCGGATCTAGGCCTTATCGGCTGGTTCATCATGGGCCAGACGAAAAAAAAAGTGCCCGGTATGCCAGATGGCCAGTCCACCCCTGTGTTCAGCATTAAAATGTCCAAAGTTAAAGTAGAGGGCTGGGTTCATCCATTTGGGAAGTTCTTAATTAAAACCTATGACCAGGTAAGGGCGTTCATAAATAACCATTGACCATAAGGAATACATTTTACTCCTTGATTTCAATTAATTGATGACTGTTTAGGTGTGAACTCCCTTTACCTATTCATTTTGGTGTTATTTGGTTGTGCTGGGGAGAGGGCACATCCAGGTTTGTCAATGCAGACTTCTAAATTCATAACAGCATGGCTCTATCAATTATGTATTCCTAATCTGACATCCTCAGCTGATTGAGAATGTATTTATAGAGCAAATTGTGAAGTTGGGAAAAGAAGTCTGCAAGAAGTCCATTATTATTTTGACACTGTGAACGCCACATCGCAGACCAAACTGAGATAATGAAGAAGCACCAGCTACCGAGGTGAAATCAGTTTCACGTTCGAGATTCAACAGACATTCACATTCGTACCTCCGTTCAGGCTCCCTTCCGTATTTTGGGACCGGGGTGAAAGAGTAAACACCTTATTACCGAAAATAAAAAATGCTCTTTGTATTATTATTAGTCATTTTATATACAGTAGACACATCAATACACATGCTAACTGTTATCCTACCTTTGATTTCTCAAAACAGTCTTCATGGATTGTTTCATAATCAATAGAAATGCATTTTATTCTGTAAATGTTCAATAACCTTTCTATAATCATCAAACACGATGCGTTTATTCAATAAATAGGTGTTCTATTTGTACAACCTTTGATTAGGTGATGAAATAATTTATTGATTTATTAATGATGAAAAAAAAGTGATTATTTTCACAAAATCATCAATAATTTTGTCAAAAATTGTCACAGACACATCAGTCTTGATGCATTCCATTCTACTACATGCTGGCTTTTTTTTTCCAGCTTGTTTTTGTGAAGAAAAAAGCAGTTATTGATTAATGTATCATCAATAAATCAATGAAAAGTGTTTATTTTTACAAAACCTTCAAGAAGGACTATGAGTAATGGTTCATAATTAAAATATACTAACCATTTCAATGGGCAATAATGCAGATTACAGTAAATGATACACATTTGTTATCATGTCAATGTAACATGATGTACATTTGTTTTACCTAAATATGAATCAAAGCAGTATGCAGAGAACATGGGCATAATGTCCAAAACATAAGACAGTGAGGAAGCAAGGTAGTGATAGAAAGAGAGGGTAGAAATGGCATTGAACTAAAGTCATGGTAAAGTGCCTTTCTCAAGGACACAAGAACATTTGGCACAGTCAGGAATTGAACCAGCAACATTCCTACTGTCTGAGTCCCTAACTACTGATTAATCTGACTTCCCCAACATACTGCAACCCCAAACAGTATGAAAAATGCATTCTGTATAAACAAAAAACGCAGTGATTCTTACAAGGACTGTGTGTATTTCATTTATCTGCATTTTACATACTGTCCCAACTTTTTTCGATTTGTACTCATTGTTCCACACTGTAGAATGCATTATCACAGAGAAATAACCAGAAAGTATTCTCAGCATGGAGCTCACCATTTTGGGAAACACTAAAGGTGGTACATCATCCAAACAAAGATGCAAAATAAGACATAAAGAATTTAATTTTACATCAAAGTTCATCCAGAGAACAGGCTTTATTATGTGATGCAACATGGATTAACTTGTTTATTTCTAACAACCTATTTCAATTAATCATCTACAGTATGTCTGTCACTTTAATGGAGAAAGACATGATCTAATTGATCACAGTTTACAACTAAGTTATTTAAGCTTTAATAACCTCCTGGCACAAGGTTGACATTTTGGCCTCTAGAAAGGTCATAAATTGACATACAGTGATGTGACTTATAGTTTTGGATTCAGAATACTCTTGGCTACAACATGGATAAATAAAATTAATCATTGTGAGACATTGACTCTTATGTGTTATGTCATATTTATCCCCAAAAATACAGAAAGGTATGTTTATTTTTTGGTTTATTATGGGTAAAAGCATCTGGTTAAAACCCCTCAGGATGAGGCCAAGTTTACTATAGTAAAGGCTTCATTTGTTGGCTGAAGGGTGAGTATCGATCTGCATTCTAAACTGAGGTACTGCTGACTGATGGAATGCCCCATCTAATCACTCTATTGTCCTGTTAAATCTGACCTGAGTGTTTGGACCACAAGAATTACCTGGCTTGATGAAGACCTTGTCCAAAGCCACTGTCAAAGCCTACCTAGCTGTTCTTGTTCCTGTATACCTGGTGGTGCAGCTTATCTGGATCTGTCTAAAGACTGGACACAGCAGACATGAAGATCTGAACCCTTGGATCATGCCCCAGTACTAATCCCAGGACCTTAATGTGTACTGATAAACAACTTGGCCTTAATTGTACATGCACTCTTAAACTTTACACCCGGCACACCCCGAAGAGGAATGACCAACCCACTGAGACTGGATCCTGTCTAGGTTTCTTCCTGGGAAACAAATTACTAGGGAGTTTTTCCAAGTTAGTATGCTTCAATTATTGCATTGTTGCTTGTTGTTTGGGGTTCTAGGCTAGGTATCTGTAATAGCACTTTGTGACAACCATTGATGTTAAAAATGGCTTTGTATAATACTTAGATTTTTTTGATTGATGTAAACCATGAAGAATAAGACAGTAAAATACATATTGGCATGCTGCCGGGGCACCTGAACCATCGTGACAATGTTTGGGATACATAAAAACATTTAAATATTATAGTATATTTGACTAATTTCCTATACATATTTATAAACCCAGCTACCCCTCTCTAAAATAACTTTTTTTAGTGCACAACATACATCCTTACAATATGTTATTTTTACTTCCTACTTCCTGTCTGTAATGTTTTTATTTAGCCAAAATAAAGATGGCGATAACGACCAAACTTTGAGATGCGATATCTCCGGCTAAATATCAAAACATGTATGAGTCACCTCCCATTATTTGCAGCAGAATCTTAAGCATGAATCACTTTTCATTGATTTATTGCTAATTTATTAATCAATAACTGCTGTTTTCACCAAACTAAAGCTTCAACAAGGCCAGCATGTAGTAAAATGGTGTGCATCAAGACTGATGTGTCTGTGAAGATTTTTGACAATATTATTGAAGATTTAGTGAAAATAATCACTTTTCATTGATTTGTTGATCATCCACTAATCAACAAGTACTTTTATACAAAAGCAGTGCTTGAACAACAAGGCCAGTTTGTATTGGAATGGTATGCATCAAGACTGATATGTCTGTGACCATTTTTGACAAAGATATTGAAGAGTTAGAGAAAATAATCACTTTTCATTGATTAATTGATCATCCATCAATCAATAAGTACTTTTTTACACAAGCAAAGCATGAACAACAAGGCCAGCATTTAGTAGAATGGTATGCTTTAACACTGTTTTGACCATTGACTGATCTTTGACCATTTTTGACAAAATTATTGAATATATGGTAAATAATGTTTTTTCATTAATTTATTGATTATTAATAAACCAATAACTGTTTTTAACAAGACAAAGGTTGTGCAAGTAGGCCTGCTTGTAATATAATAATATTAAGGTTTTTGTATGTATTAACACTTTTTTTTAACATTTATGAAGATACAGAGTATAATTCATTTCATAGTTTTATTTATCAATAATTAATTAAGAAAGAATTATCACCATAACAAAGTTTGTACAAATAGGTAAGCTATTGATTGAGTTGTATACAAAGTGACTAATAATAATATAATTATAAATATAATTACCAAATATAATTTTTTATTTTCTGCAATAAGTTGTTCACTCTTTTACCCCGGTCCCTAAACATTGAAGGGAGCCTGAACAGAGGAACGAATGTGAATATCTGTTAAATCTCGAACGTGAAACTGATTTCACCTCATGTTAAGGGAGTTCACACCTAAACAGTCATCAATTAATTGAAAACAAAGAGTAAAATGTATTCCTTATGGTCAACGGTAATTTATGATCTCCTTTACCTGGTCATAGGTTTTAACTAAGAACTTCCCAAAACAGATAAACGCAGCCTTGTACTTTTACTTTTGTCTTTTTACAATGCTGAACATTTGATACAAAATGTGTTAGAGCAATATTAACACATTAATTGTGCTGTCCCTTATTCATTGTTTTAAGAGTATGGTGATTTGACTATGTCTCATTGGGGATTAGGCATAGAAGTTTCAAATGTGAAATGTTGTTTGGTTTTCTCCTATTGATTCAACACTTGTGGCTATAAGTTTTAAGAAAGCTGCGCAAGTCGCTTGAGCACGCATGAAAGCAATTAATGTCAGCACCTCCATGCAAGTAACACTTTATTTTGAGAGTCCAAAAAGTGTATCTGTAGATGCTCTACAGATTATCTGTAGACTATCAACCACATTTTAACAAACTATCTACTAACCCTAATCCTAACCATAACCCTTCCTGTACTGTTAACCCTAATCATAACCATTACCCTAAAACATATTCTAAACTTACCCCTACCCTTAAACTACACATTTAGTTTGTTGATAGTCATATTATCAACAAACTATCTGTAGAGCACCTACAAATGGAATTTCGGACTCTCCAAATAAAGTGTAACCCTTTTATGTATCTTTCAGGACCTTCAGCTTCATAAAGTTCCATCCTTACCATAATAACACTGCTATAAGCGCAACATAAATCATACGGCGGATGGATGGCTTTACCGCAGGTTCTCATTCGGCGGCTCACGTTACCGCAGTATTATACCTGGATTACAGTAGGTATGGTATTTAGTGTAGTATGTATGGTTTACCAAATTTGATTCTGGTCGTTATCCTGTGATAGATTGTTTAATCTTTTGTAGCCTACCTTTTGGTTAAACTCCCATTCAAACCTGATCAACTGTTTGCAATATCCAATATTTCAATATCAGACACACATATGGATAAAGCTATACATGCAGTTAACAAAGAATGACCAGAAAAATGTTGGTGCTATGACTAGCGTAGGCCAAGGTTTGCACAGGCCAGATGAACAGTTTTTACACACTGTAACATAGCAACTGCACTAAACGTTAAATAAACGATATATAGTATATATTACTACATAAATTAAAATACTAATATATTAAGACTTTCTGTTAAGAAACACCTAAAACCCGATCTTCCAGGGTCTGCTCAGTGGGTTTCTTTTCCCTTGGAGAGTGAAAATGATGATGGTTCACATTTATAAACTCAGTGGGCTTTCAATAACATTGCTCTTTCACTGACCGAATAGCATTTAATGATCAGTAGCAGGAAACATCCACCACAAAACCATATCCTCATCCTGTAAGGTAATAGACATGCACTCACACTTCAAAGATGAGACAACAGTATGAAAGACAGGCACTGGTTCCATTTGACTTGAATTGGAAGTGCTACTACATCGCAGCTCCAATCCTAGATGATGTTATATCACTATCATACCCACAACCGCAGCAATGGCTGCTCATCCTGAGAACTAAACATGAATCAACATACTAAAAACACTTGATACAATACACAACATACACTCACCTAAAGAACACCCATTCAATTTCTCCTTAATGCAATGATCTACTCAACCAATCACATGGCAGTAGCTTCAATGCATGTAGGGGTGTGGTCCTGGTCAAGACAATCTCCTGAACTCCAAAGTGAATGTCAGAATGGGAAAGAAAGGTGATTTAAGCAATTTTGAGCATGGCATGGTTGTTGGTGCTAGACGGGCCGGTCTGAGTATTTCACAATCTGCTCAGTTACTGGGATTTTCACGCACAACCATTTCTAGGGTTTACAAAGAATTGTGTGAAAAGGGAAAAACATCCAGTATATTTTTCGCAGTCCTGTGGGCGAAAAATGCCTTGTTGATGCTAGAGGTCAGAGCAGAATGGGCTGCAATTTGGGCTACAATTTGCAAGAGCTCACCAAAATTGGACAGTTGAAGACTGGAAAAATGTTGCCTGGTCGGATGAGTCTCGATTTCTGTTGAGACATTCAGATGGTAGAGTCAGAATTTGGCGTTAACAGAATGAGAACATGGATCCATCATGCCTTGTTACCACTGTGCAGTTCTGAACGCGAAAGGGGGTCAAACACAGTATTAGTATGGTGTTCCTAATAATCCTTTAGGTGAGTGTACATACAGTATAAACAAAAGCATACACACAATAGCAAAATGAACAATAGAATAGACAATAAAAGTACAATACATACAGTAAATTCAAGAAAACGCAAACAATAACAGAACAACAGCAGGTTAAACAGATCTGAGAGACTACTCAAACATTTTAACAACTTGAGATGTGCACATTGTCTCACCCTTTATTACAAGAAATCATTAGCAGCCAGAAATAATTTAATGTGGTGAAAATATTTGTCATTTTATGTTGTGACATTTGTTTTCAGCATAAAGGCATCGGTTAGGATATCTGCAGCCAATTAAATAATAGCTGGTTAGACAGAGTGACTTGACAGGCTGCAGTCGAATCTGAGAAGATGTCCACAAGGCAACTCCAGTTGTGTGTGTATTATTAGCCAGTAATCAGCCCCGGGACTCGGGAAGATTAGTCCTCATAACCTTTTGATAGGCACACCTTGCTTCACTACAGTGTACAGGTCAGCTGAATCAGTGGCAGGTTACACTTTGAAGCTTAAACATCTTTATTGATCCACTGCACGTCTGACCAGTTATTGAAAGGGTGATTGAGAAACATTAAGAACTAGCTAGGCTAAACATCAATTGTTCTGTCCCCATGCAACAGAATGAACCATACTTGCTCTTGAATGTTGCTCTTGTTATGATTGACAGCTAAATTACCTAAATGTACATTTTCTCTAATCTCCCATTGTCCATCTCTCTGTCCTATGCCAATCGTTCAGTGGGATCTCAGTCTACCCCTTCACCCCTCTTCTCAGAGTAGGACAGTTTCTATCACTATTCAGCAGGAGAGTGTATTCACGCAAAGTCCTCTTCACCATAGAATTCAGGAGAGGAGAAAGGGAATAATGTCGGAAGCATGGGCTTCCATAGACAAACAAAGTGTTGATTAGCATGAAGTAGTGAAGAGTGCACTATGGGTCTGGCAAAGTGCATTATGGGTGTTGTGTTTTGGTGTGTTCAGAGAGTATGTGTACATGCAGAGATAATGGGCTGATAACCAGCCTGAGATCCAGTTTGAGTAGGGACATTTGAAGGACCTGTGATTAGAATTCTGT
Source organism: Umbra pygmaea (assembly GCA_016801145.1). NCBI lineage: Eukaryota > Metazoa > Chordata > Actinopteri > Esociformes > Umbridae > Umbra > Umbra pygmaea. The sequence continues at coordinate 9,466 of JACXGM010004932.1, forward strand.
ACTTGATTTAATGGCATAATTGTGTCCTACTAGGTTGGTTGTGTAATAACAAGGTTATATCAACTTTGACAGCATCCACCATACCCACACCAAACTCTCTTCCTCCTACTACTTCATATTTATTCTAACTCAATCATTCCAATTAGACATATATGCTTAAAAAAATTGATCTCCCTGAGAAGGGGCTGCACCATTTAATGCCTCACCATACACTGTATATAGACAGGAGAAGGAGTAATCATCAAACTGACAGGCACCCCCTTCCTCCCCCTCCCTCTCAAACCCACACGCACTAGTGGATTGACACAGCATTTGGAGACTCCAGTGCACCCGTGTGCCGAGGACAAGGCACACAGGCTGGATTACGGGAGAGAGTGAAGAGGGTAACAAAGGATTAAACAAAGAAAAAGAGAAGAACATTTTAAATAATTTGAGTGAGTGGAAAAGGAAAGTACAGCAAGAAGAAGTGGAAACAAAAACGAATAGTACAATAGAACAGATTAGGGCCATTGCCAAATCACAAGGTGCTCTCCAGAGCCTCTTAAGGGGATATATTCTTCATATTAAAAAGTGCATGGACGTTTCATCATTAAGGTTGCTTTTCTGAAGTGGATCTAAGCAACAAGCAATCTGCAGCACTAAATAACTTGTGTTTTTTAAGGTAAGCCCGACATGTTTATATAACACCATCTTAATAATTATCTGAAATGTGTAATGGCCTTCAACATCAAACGCACATCGATGTCAATATCAAGATTTTTCTGATAAGAAATTGGATTCACACACTAGAAAAAGTATAGTAAGAATAACGACTTGTCATATTCTTTAGACACATATTTAAAAAAAGAATGTACCAAACCAAATGTTTACTGAAAACACATGTCCTCTGTCTTCTACTATAGATACATTGATCAAAACTTGATTGTGATATATGAACTAAGAAAGGGGAGCAACTAGTACATTTAGAAATGTGACTGTGAATTTGAGGACGATTTTGATTCTGTGTGTTTCTTAAATGTAGGGACCTACAGTGGCAACTCTAAAACAAGCCAATACCACTTTAAACCTCCCATATAATAAGTATTTTAAATACATTTCTAAAAAAACATTTAACCATTCCAAAACAATAGTACAACACAATGTTAATAAAATGAGGGAAATAGAGTATCCTCCCCTTTTAGTAGCAAATTGGACATTGATCCACTTTTCCTTCATTATGAAACACTTTGCTAGTTTAAACATGCAGTCCTCATTGGAAGTCATGCATGTAATGGTTTTGGTGACTGAGATTGATCACTCACTACATTAGAGAGAGTAAAGGGCAGTTGTTGACTGACATTACTAAGGGCACTCTACCCTACCTGTTAACAAACAAACATAGAAGGTTCCAGATTGTTTCATTATGATACACAGGGAGATTTACTTATCTGCTATGAATGAAGAGTAATAGAACGAAGAGTAACAGACAATTCTAAACAGTTTTTTGGGCATAAACCAGTGACTCATGTAAAAATGAAATACTTTGACTTTCATTTCAATGGTTGGTTTGACATTAACAAATGTACTGTGTGAAACATCTGAGAGCCCATAGAATTGAAAAAATGCATTAGTCACACATGGAAATTTGTAGTCAGGCCTTTCTAAGATATTAAACCATACCCATTTAACCAGAGGTGGACTTGCACGATTCTTGCTTTCCAAATTACATGCCTTCGTATGCAGGAAGGACCTGTATGCCATATACAAAATATTGCTCAAGTAGTTACCATGGAGTAGTTTCCTCCACAAAACATACTTCCTTGTTCTCACTTCATATGTGATTAGGCCAGGGGTGGGCAAACATTTTTGCTTGAGGGCCATATTGAATTTTGAAACCAAGTGAAGGGCCGCATACTCAGCAGTTGTAATGATAATTACATGTGTAGCCTACAGAAAATAAAATTTAATCACCACTTTTGTTTCAAGATCATTTAGACACCTGAAAAGTAAGACAACAGTGCATATGTAAGTAATTTGAGTCAAAAATAGTTTTTTTCAAATATAAGGACACATAATTAATTTTAAAAATCCCTCATCGGCTGGATCAAAGGGCCAGGTGGGCCAAACGTGCTGTACCTTGACCCCCTCCGGTTTAGGGAGTAGGAAATATGAGCAGAGTCACTCTTCCTAGACCTCACTTTTAAACTGTTTTGCTCGAGGGGGATTGACTTTCTCTACCCAAAGTTAGGTGTATGGCAGGGGGAGCAGAGTACAAACCATGGGCTGGATACGGCCCACAGGGCTATTAGATCCAGCCCGCGAGGCTTTAAAAAAATAAATAAATAAAATCACTTCAATGTCGATTGACGCTTAAGAGTGTCAAAGTGTCATATCTCCAGAACAGCAGCCACTGGGGGAAACAGAACGGTATCACACAATGGGTTTAATGCGCTATACACCGTTCCATTCACTCCGAACGTAATGCGAGCCCGGCGTCCCCAATTAAGGTCCACCGTCCGCAGCTGCTCGGGAACCGTACAGGGTAGAAACTAACGTTTGGTCCCATTGGGGTGGTTTGTCCGTGTGGTTTAGCTACAGCCGGAGATAACGCATCTCAAATTTGGGTACTTTTTGACAAAAACATTACAGAGAGGAAGCAGGAAGTGAAAATGACATAATAACATTTCTACAAGAAGGTAGGACAACACCCTACACTTAAACAGGTTATTTTGGGGGGGAATGGCTGGGTTTTTAAAAATGTATAGGGAAGTATTTACATACAGTGTATTATTTACATATTTCTATCTCCCCCAAACTTTCTCACACTGGTTCTAAAGACCTGGGGGCATGCTAATATGGATTTTACAGTGATGATCATCATGGTTTACATTACATGTATTTTAAATAATCAACATAAAAATAAACATACCTTTTTGTATTTTTTGGCTCTATATGACATGAAAATCATTGTCTCAAAAGGTTTAATTTTGACTTGTTCATCTTGTAGCCAACAGTCTTCTGAATCAACAATGTGCCAGGTGGGCCTCAACCCCCTTAGACCATGATGGGTTCATTATATTCGAAAAAAGACTTTTGACTCAAATAACTTTCCATATGCGCTGTTATCATGATTCATAAGGTGTCGGCGAGTAGGCTAAACGACCTTGAAACAAACAGTAGTGATTCAAATCTTAGAATGGTTTTGGAAAACTATGCATTTATTATTTATTTTTATTTAATGAAATGATATTTCCAATTTTTTCCCTTCAGCTGGTTTCAAAAACTCAATGTGGCCCTAAAGTTAAAAACTTTGCCCACCCCTGGTCTATGCACTGATCATCTCCTTACAACCAGATGAAAAAGTTCCACTAAACCTGGCTATTGAACCTTCAAGTCTCAGTGAATAATTTTAAGATGTGTTGAATATCATCTTTTAACATTCCCTCTGTGTGATTCATCCTGACGCGTTTTTACTGTCCCCCGACAGCATGTCTCTAGTGGCTGCATCCCCCCCTTCACCACACAGTCACTTACCAAACTCTGTACTACAAGGGTTTCTATGGAAACCGCTCACTGTTAGTCACTACTGCACCATTGTACACCTGAAGTATGGCATCTGTACCTGTCTCATTTCTCATCTTCAGGTTTGATCATAAGCATATGTCTGTTTCATGTTCTCTATTCCCTTGTTCAATACATGGATGCTATCAAGCTGTAGGGCAACAGGGATTGGTGCAAAAACATACTGTAGATAACAATATCATCACGTTGTACTGTCAATGCACTCTGAAAGAGCGAAAAATAAAATGTTTCTCTGTCAGACATTTCAGCGGCAGCATGGATTGCCTTTGTGGATTGTTACACACATTACAAATGCATTGCATAAATATTCACCCCCTTGGACATTTCCTGGAATAAAATAGGATTGTTTTGGGATTTTTAACATTTATTTTACCCAACATTTACCCAACAATTTGAAGGTGCAAAATATATTCTATTGTGACAAAAAAGTTTAATAAATAACAAACAGTTATTTTTTGGTTACAAACCTATTCACCCCCTATTCAGAGTAAATACTTGGTAGAAACACCTTTGCCTGCAGCTGTTTGTCTTTTGTGGGAGGTCTCTATCAGCTTTGCACATCTGGATCCTGCAATTAGACCATTCTTTCTGGCAAAAATTCTCAAGCTTTATCAGGTTTGATGGGGACCGTTGGTGATCAGTAGTTTTCAAGTCCCGGGACTTTGGATGGAGCGGCTTGCGATGGGGTGGCGCGCGCGCTGTATCTGTCGCTCCCCGCGTCCGTCATTCACTATGGGTTTCTCTTCATCTAAATATAGAGGAACTCTCGCTCTCTCGATTTGACGCCCGGGCCAGAGCGCAGTGCAACAGCCAGTCCATTTTAGCCTACTGTCACCTGTTTTAATACGTCCAGGACTGTAACTGGCCGACCGGCCGTCAAAGAAAAATATGACGGCCCGAAATGGACCGGCCGTTCGGGAAAACTCCCGACCCTCCCGATGGCCAGTGCGTCCCTGGTTTTTATTTTTATTTATTTAACCTTTAAGATGTGTTGAATATCATCTTTTAACATTCCCTCTGTGTGATTCATCCTGACGCGTTTTTACTGTCCAGGTAAGTTGACTAAGAACAATTTCGTATTTACAGCAACGACCTGGGAGCAATTAGGGTAAAGTGTCTTGCCCAAGGACACAACGACATTTGGCTCAGTCAGGAATCAAACTGGCAACCTTCTGACTACAAGTCTGACTCCCTACCCACTGAGCCATCTGCGCCCCGGTTGGGTAGATTACTTTTAAAATGTAATCCATTACATTTACTAGTTACCTAGCCACCATTGTAATCAGTAACGTAACTTTTAGATTACCCAAACTCAGCATGTTGTCACACTGTGCCAGAGTGTGACAACAAATAAATATTAAACATGTCACAATTTTTCTCAGTAACTATATTTCCAAAGGTGCTATTGACATGAAATTTTCACCAGATGTTGGTAACAACCCAAGTAATCCATACATACCAAAACAAATAAGTTCAGAAATTAAGTTATGTGTAATAATGTGAAATGACACAGGGAAAAAGTATTGAACACACTTACTGATATTCATTCAATACTTTATACAAAAGCCTTTGTGGTAATGACAGCTTCAAGATTCCTCATGTATGGAGAAACTAGTCACATGCATTGCTCTGGTGTGATTTTGGCCCATTCTTCCACACAAACAGTCTTCAAATCTTGAAGGTTCCGTGGGCCTCTTCTATGAATCTCGATCTTCAGTTCTTTCTATAAATTTTCAATGGGATTTAAGTCAGGTGATTGGCTGGGCCATTGTAGCAGATTTATTTTATTTTTGTCAAGAATGTCTCTGTAAATTTGCCCATTCATCCTTCCTTCAATTATGTGAAGTTTGCCAGTACCACTTGCTGAAAAGGAGGCCCACACCATGATGTTCCCACCTCCAAACTTCACTGTTGGTATGTTGATTTTAGGGTGATGTGCAGTACCATTACTCCTCCAAACATGGTGTGTATTATGGCATCCAAACAGTTCAATTTTGCTCTCATCTGACCACACAATATTCTCCCAGTATTTCACTGGCTTTTCTAAATGTTGTGCAGCAAACCTTTAACAAGCTTCAACATGCTTTTTTTTAGCAATGGAGTCTTGCATGGTAAGCGTGCATACAGGCCATGGCAGTGGAGTGCACTACTTACGGTTTTCTTTGAGACAACAGTACCTGCTAATTTCAGGTCTTTTTGAAGCTCTTCACAAATGGTCCTTGGCTCTTGGACAACTCTTCTGATTATTCTTTTCACTCCTCTGTCAGAAATCTTTTGAGGAGCACCTGGTCAAGGCAAATTTATGGTGTAATGATTGTCTTTCCACTTCTGTATTATTGCCCCAAAAGTGCTCACTGGAACATTCAGAAGCTTAGAAATGCACCTATAAACAATGTCATCATTATGTTTTACAACAATTAGGTTGTGAAGGTCTTGAGGCAGCTCTTTGCTTTTACCCATCATGAGATGTGTCTTGTATGACACCTTGGCAATGAGACCTTTTTGTAGGCCATCATTTGGGACTGAACCAGCTGATATTAATTTGCACTGACAGGGGGCTGGATTGCTTTTTAATTACTGATGGCTTTCAGCTGTTGTCTTGGCTTTTCATGCCTTTTGGACCTCCCTTTCTTCATGTGTTAAATAGTTTTTCCCTGTGTAATTTTTACAGTATTACACAACTTAATTTCTGAACTTATTTGTTTTGGTTTCTTTGTAGGAATGGATTACTTGTGTTGTTACCAAATTTCATGTCAATAGCACCTTTGGAAATATATTTACTGAGAAAAATGGTGATGTATTCAATACAATATTTCACCTGCTGTATTATATATGTTTATGAATTTGGTGGGAATATTTGTAATATATATATATATATATATGTTGGGATATTATTATGGATTATTGTTAAAGCTACATTGTGTAAGAATTGCTCCCATCTAGCGGTGAAATTGTATATGACAAATAACTGAATACCGTTCTAGCCCCTCCCGCTATTATGCCAGCAACGCAAACTCGGATATATATATTTTTTTCAAAACAATAGCGCTCGTTTTAATTCATTGCAATAATGATTGTTCATTTATTTTATAGCTAGTGAATTTTAACCAAATTGTATTGTGTGTAAAGAAACAATAAGAGCATGTGATAGCAATTATTTTTTTAATGTAACATGTTTTATTAAAAACAGTAACAAATATGTTGTACACACAATTTGATTGAATATATTGTCATGGTCTCATGTGAAAACACAATTACATTTGAAAAACATTTACTAGAGTCTGTTTTTTCCAACAAAATACTATTTTTAGCTACACGTGAACATGGACACTACCTATGCAATGAATTAACAATGATTATTGTAATGAATTATGAGCACTCTTATTTTGAAAATGAAAATCCGAGTTCATGTTGCCAGGCAAATGGTTCTTGGCTACTGTATAGCTAGGGCCAGCGCTGCCGTTACATGTCCTCGAGAATAGGCGTGATCCTTCATCTTTGAACTCTGCCGGCAGTCATGAGTAATCTCCCCCTGGCATTCATCACGATGCCAGTGAGTTTAAAAGCGCGAAAGGCAGAGTTTGAATTTCCAGGTATGTCCCTCTTTGGCTAATGTATTTTAAAGATGGAGGCATAACATGGGTGCTGCAATGTGAGCGACTCGTCATATGTATTCTGAATGGATGATTCTACGCTTACAAGAATACTTTGCTTATTTGGTGGAAGTAATTACACATGACTGTCATTTTTATATTTTGTTTTTACACATTAACATATTTTTGAAAGAACAAAGGGGTTTTTGCTAAGAATTAACGAAAAAATACATAATTTAGCTTTGAGTGTGCGCCACCCCCTGTTATACTGATTGCCTATTCGGGTTGATTGAGAGACCGGTTGGGTCTAATTAGTAATTGCTTCCAGCCAGTCTCCTTTCTTCTCTATTTAGCGCTTAGTAGAACAGAGGGTGGCATGAGTCATTGATTATCTGTTCATTATTGTTGCTGTGGTGTACTTTCCCAGGGGAGCTGTACTCTATATGTTGTAGTTGTGAAAAGAGTGTAGTCTTGTTTGAGTATTAATGCATATGCTCTGTATGTATATTTGTATCTGCATACACCATGTAAGAGTGGGGTTATTAGGCAGATATATATATATATATATATATATTCGTTATGGTACTCACATTTTGTGTCACCTTCAACTATGTTATATTGTACATGGTTCCTGGACCAATGATAATTAAATTCTACAAATCAGCTACCTGCCTGGTTCTCCCTCTCTCTACACACATCTCAAACGTGACAGAATGACTCGCCACACCAAGAGGGATTCGAGACCACAGACAGGAACCAACACACTCGGGCTGCAGGTCTGCCTTGAAAGGGTGAAGCAGTTGGGCAGCGAGGGACCACCTCGCTCTGAAAAATTCCCCCCAGGAAATCTTTGGGGGGGAGCTATGGTCATGTGGTGGGCTGCCCCTTCCACCCTGGCCCACCGCATGTCCTCCGGTCCCGAAGTCCTTCCAGCCACAAATAGAGCAGCTTCCCCAGCTGCTCCCACCTCCTTCGCAGAAGTGGCTGGAAGAGATTCGGCTGGCAAGGGAGGTAAAAGCAGCAATACGGGCAGTCTGACTGTGCGCCAGAGTTGGCGACTCGAGTCACGGACTTGGACTCGAGTCGCACTTAAGTCATCAATAAATTGACTTGTGACTTGACTCGCGATCCGTTAAAAAGACTTGAGACTCGACTTGGACTTGTAATCATTGGACTCGTGCCATGCGAAACAATAGCTGGCGGAGAGCTGTCATGCCCTGTTCTGATTAACGTTAATTACGTGTGTAACATTAGTAGCTTACAATTCTCCTCAGAGAAGTGTGCAGGAAACAAACAGACAAAATGGCTGGTGGAAGTGGCAATGTTCCATTTGTATTGTCATTTGGCTAAAAATACTTTAAAATTGAAGGAAGCAAAAGAAGTGCTCGTTGCAAAACCTGTGGTTTAACTAGCGCGGTGAAGATTGCTGGACGTTTGATAGTCAGTTGATATTCAATTTCAACTTCTTCTTCGTTCGAGATGGACAACGCAATATAGGTCAATGACCTGATCATGGTCAAAGAAAGTTGACATTATTACAGAGTATCAAGAGAAAACAACTACAATTAGTATTGCTATAGAACTGTATCCAAAATAAAGCTTGATAGCACTTCATCATCTGTTCTATCGCTATCGATCTGTGTAAGGGACCAAAATTACAGTCAACAAATTACCGTTCTGGTAGATCGGCAATGACAGTAGGGATGCAAAACATTGGCATTTGATTTATGATGATTGCATTACTTTCCAATACTTACAGTTAGGTTATTATTATTTCTGGAAAATATTAAATAATCTCATTCTCAATGTGATTGCTGTAGTAGCCAAAATGACTCATCTCGTTAAAGATGTGGCATTTTGGCTGCATCACATTACATTCTGTGCCAAGTTAAAGATGGCCAGTTCTTCTTTTGTTGGTATTACATGATTGTAAATTGTTATCAATCTTTTTGATGTTGTCTTTATACTGCTCTGAGAAAAAAATAGATTATTTGTGTTATTCTAGTCACAGGAACATTTGCTTCAGAAAATAAATTGGTCTGAAGAAAGAATAAACATCACATTTCAGTATTATTGTAAAGATTGTCAGCTGATGATATAAAAAATAGCCCATCAAATAATAGTAATTTCCATGAAATGCAACTTAAGTTGAATGGACTTGCTTTAGACTAACAGACTTTGACTATAGCCTATAAAACTTAAAAGACTTGAGACTTGACTTGGACTTGAGCCTAAAATACTTGAGACTTGACTTGTTTGCTGTGAATTTGGACTTGACTTAGACTTGCATGCAGTGACTTGAGACTTGACTTAAACTTGTGTAAAATGACTTCTCTGCCGTCCGCCCTCCCTTTCCCTTTGCTGGGTTTTGGGGTGCTCTTTTTCTTTTGGGTTTTGTTTATGGCTGCTTCGGTGCCACGTCCCTTGTGGGGGAAACTGAAATGGACTCATGATATATTATATGTGTTTATGAATTTTGTGGGGATATTTGTTGTGTATATATATATGTTGGGATATTATTATGGAGTATTGTTAAGTGTGCGCCACCCCCTGTTCTACTGATTGCCTATTTGGATTGATTGAGCGACTGGTTGGGTCTAATTAGTAATTACTTCCAGCTGGTCTTCTTTCTTCCCTATTAAATGGTCAGTAGAACAGAGAGTGGCCCGAGTCATTGATTTACTGTTAATCATTGTTGCGGTGGTGTGCTTTGGGCTCATAGGACTTTTAGTTATTGAAAAGTGTTCTCCAGGCAGATCTGCCTTGGAGGCAGAAGTCATTTGATTGGTTGAAAAAAACTGAGGGTGGACCTCACATGAAGTTTAATTTTGATTTATAATTATGATATATATATAGCACAGAATTACATTTTAACACTCCAGTGTGGTTAAGGTTAGGGTTAAGGTTAGGTGTATGGTTAGATATGATTAAAAACTGAGAAAACTATGCTCATGTGCACATTTCCTGTCATGTGAGGTCCACCCTCAGTTTTGAATCAACCAATCAAATGACTTCTGCCTCCAAGGCAGATCTGCCTGGAGAACACTTTTCAACAACTAAAACTCCTATAAATGTGCTTTCGTCCAGGGGAGCTGTACTCTGTATGATGTAGTTGTGAAAAGAGTGTAGTCTTGTTTGAGTATTAATGCATACACTCTGTATGTATATTTGTATCGCGTCTACACCGCGTAAGAGTGTGGTTATTAGGTATATATATATATATTCGTTGTGCTTTTCACATGTCATGTCACCTGCAACTATATTCCGTTGTACATGTTTTTCTGGACCAACGATGTAAACGAAGTAAATTCTACAAATCATCTACCTGCCTGGGTCTCCCTCTCTCTACACACACCCAAAGCATGACAAACGTAATCTGATTACTTTCCATTATTTATAGATTACTAGATTACTAAAAAGCTTTAGTAAGTTTACAACTAATTGAGTGTCATAACAGAAAGTCTGTTAACATAATTTTGATTTTCTATATTAAATCAAAAAGCTAATTTTGTGGCTCTGGAAAAATGGTTGCAATAGGACATAGAGTAGCACTCCAAAATAATAAGAAATGTCATACAATGTATGACAATTACACTCCCACTTGGCCATATATTAGATTTCTGTATGGGACAGTTGTCCCATAGACGGTTTCTCCCTTACCAGATTTACCATTGGCCTCTTGTTTGTTCTCTGACTAATGCCCTCCTTACCCGGTCACTGAGGTTTTGTGGATGGCCTTCTCTGTGTAGAGTCACAGGTGTGACATATATTTTTTTCAAGTTTTTTTAAAATGGATTTAATGGTGCTCCAGCAGATGTTCAAAGTTTGGGATATGTTATTATAACCCAACCCTGATTGGTGCTTCTCCAGAACTTTATCCCGGACTTGTAACCCTGATTGGTGCTTCTCCAGAACATTATCCTGGACTTGTAACTCTGATTGGTGCTTCTCCAGAACTTTATCCTGGACTTGTAACTCTGATTGGTGCTTCTCCAGAACTTTATCCTGGACTTGTAACCCTGATTGGTGCTTCTCCAGAAATGTATCCCGGACTTGTATTGATGGCTCCTTAGTCTTCATGATGCTGTTTGTTTACATATGCTATCAAATTCTGGGGCCTTCCAGAAACATATGTGTTTATTTTAGGATCATGTGACACTTTAACTGTACACAGGTGGACTCCATTTACCTACTTATGTGAGTTCTGAGGCAATTGGTTGTACTAGACCTATTTTAACGGTTCATGACAATGGGGATGAACACTTATGTAATGAACCAATGTCAGATTTTTTTATTTAACTTATGCGTCACGATAAAAAATATTTTGTACCTCCAAAATGTTCGGTTTGTTGTGTAAAACAAATGGTAACAATCCCAGTAAAACCCTATTTTATTTCATGTTGTCATTCTACGAAATGTGGAAACATCAAAAGGGCCGAATACTTACGCAATGGTTTTGCTTTTGGGAAAACTGGCTCAGCTACAGTTATTTAGTTTCACTAACAGTCTTCATATGCTTTCATTAAATAAAGCTTAATCTACTCCCGATATTTAATATTGTAGGTATAATGATGCAAGGATTATAAATGATTTCTTTATATTTTGGAAGACAATTATTTTGTGGCAGAAACAATCATAACAACATTGGGTGATTTTAGTTAGTTTGGAGATTCATTTGTTAAGATTGGTTGAAGTCTATATTTTTGCTCTGACTACAGTAAAGCCAGGGGTTTTTCCAGTTGTGACAATGGCCTTAAATATAGGTTTAATCACACATCCACAGCAATATTTTACCTCAGGACTGAACCTTAGGTGTATGACTCATCAGTGTGCTCATTAAATCATAGTCCTCTCAATACCACATGCTCACACTCTAAATTAGTCACCAATGTTGAGAAAAGGTTACCAGAAACTGAAGCAAAAATAAACTGTGATGCTCAGGTGCTTCATAGGACAGTTCACAAAATGTCTCTTAACTCTCTTTCTGTAGTGGTCTTCCCCTTGAGACTTCCATGAACCCCCGGACAGTTGCCATGCCGATACCAAATCTTTCACAGTAGACTACCTGCTAGGGCAGAGTCCAGCCTCCCACGCCACTTCTAGACCTAGCAACCATCTGATGATCGCTGGTGCCATGGGAACAGCACGGGCCAACAGGTGGGGACACATGACAAGCTGTCATACCTGTATCAGACCTTATGTAGACCGAAAAGCTAATGATTCTCCTTATTTTAGTAATTACATGGATTACACAATGATCTGTGAAAAAACTGTCAAAAATACTGGTAATTTGCTGTGAGTACTTTTTGTATTATTTTACGTACATTTTCTTCAAGACAATAACGGAAATACTTTGTAAAAACAGTAAATGTCCGTTAACACACAGATTTGATATTACTTTCAACGGACATCTACTGTGTTTCTAAAGTATTTTTTGTTATTGTCTTGAAGGAAATGTCCGTAAAATAATAGAAAAATTACTGGCAGCAAATTACCAGTACTTTCTACAGTTCTTTCACTGATTTTTTTTACAGTGTACAGCTCCAGATGAATCCCAGAGCACGCTATGTGAAACAACCTTTTATGGTGTAAAATTGTTCTTTAGCAAAAGATTTAACTGTAATTTCTCATTTAATTCCTCCAAAATTACAAAAAGTAAACATTTACATGTATTATCAATTGAATGTAAAAGAAAACTCTAACATTTTAATGAATTTAATAAGTATATGGTTAAATAACTTTTCCTGAAATGTGGCTCAGTTGCATCATTAAGGGTGTGTTTCGTTAACAAAAGGGAAAAGTACAGAAACACATTATTCATATACAACATATTTAAATATTAACATAAAAATGTTGTAATATACCATGTATAAATATTATCACATTATACTTTTAGTTGCTATGGATAATGGTGACTGCTATATGACTAAAATGTAATATAGGCTGTAAAGAGACTTGGCTCAGGTATAATCTCTAAACCCCTGATGACCGCAATCCCTCTCACAAAGATAAATGCACCTCACCTTCCCAGGTAATCCGTCTCAAAGAAGAGACTGGTCAGTCTGATCAATATTAACAGGGTAGCAGAGGTAGGTCAAAGAGTCTTGAGGAAAGTGAGAAAGCATATTTTCTTACTTCCTTATCATACTCAGTAACCTTAGATGCATGTCTGATTCACAGTAAGCTGTCTTAATACATGAGTCAATTTTTTAAACAGTTCATTTTGTTACTTTTCCTGCAAAACATTGGCAAAATATGCATGGACACTGTGTAAAGTGTAGACTAGTATGTACAGAATCCAAATAAGAATGAAAATATAAAATGTTCTTCCTGTTCTACCCCCTTAAACCACAATCACGTGTCTTGCAATGCTTCTGGAAATCTCTGCCATTTATCCATACTTTCTCTCTTTCTTTTTAACCCAACAGATACAGTATTGTGTCACCAGATGATGAGGCCCTGAAAATTTCAAAACTCGGGCTTCACAACGGCCCAAACAGCCAACTGCAATCGCCTAGCTGCAACCACGGAAGAGATAGGCTATCAGGAACCAGAGGTCATGGAACAAACAAACATAACGGAAACACCTCTACTCCAGGATTGAGCCAACTAAGAAGTCGCTTTGTCAAAAAAAATGGCCAATGCAATGTGGCATTCTCTAACATGGATGAAAAATCACAACGGTACCTGGCAGACATCTTTACCACCTGTGTGGACTTTCGCTGGAGATACGTACTCCTCCTCTTCTGCTCCACATTCCTGTTCTCTTGGTTGTTTTTCGGCATAATCTTCTACGTTGTGTCCAGAGCACATGGAGATTTTGATGAGAACCCAGGCACGAGCGCCCCGTCGGGGTCGTTAAGGAATGGGCTCGGGGTTGGTGGAGTTGAAGGGTCGCGAAAGCAGCGGCAGCCATGCCTGAATCATGTAGAGGGCTTCGTCGGAGCCTTCCTTTTCTCTGTGGAGACCCAGACCACCATTGGTTACGGGTGGCGCTGTGTCACTGAGGAGTGCCCTGTAGCAGTGATAACAGTGGTGGTCCAGTCCATAGTAGGCTGCATCATTGACTCCTTCATGCTGGGCACAATCATGGTCAAGATCGCACGCCCTAAGAAGAGGAACCAGACCTTACTGTTCTCGAAAAATGCTGTGATTGCCCTGCGTGACGGCAAGTTGTGCCTCATGTGGCGGGTGGGTAACCTACGCAGGAGCCACATTGTGGAAGCCCATGTGCGGGCGCAGCTCATCCGAAGCTATGTCACAGCAGAGGGGGAGTTCATTCCTGTGGAGCAGAGGGATCTGAACGTAGGCTACGACGAAGGCACAGACAGGCTTTTCCTGGTTTCCCCTCTGGTCATCGTCCATGAGATCGACGAGGACAGCCCCTTGTACACTTTGACCCGGGCCGACCTAGAGTCGGACAACTTTGAGATCGTCGTGATCTTGGAGGGCATGGTAGAAGCCACTGCTATGACCACCCAGGCGCGCAGCTCCTATTTGGCCAAGGAGATCTTCTGGGGGCATCGTTTTGAGCCTGTCATCTTTGCGGACCGAACCAAGTATCAGGTGGACTACGCTCGATTCCACACAACCTACGAGGTTCCCTCCACACCACACTGCAGTGCCAAGGAGCTCAGTGAGAGCGCCAGCCGGCCCACATCGTCTGACTCCTCCCACTCAATGCTCCAAACCAGCTCCAGAACCACCCAGCTCAACATAACCCCGCATTCGCCCAGCATCTTCTGCTATGAAAATGAGGTTGCATTGAGCTGCACTGAGGACGAAGATGAGCAGGTTGGACAGAAGGGAAAAGACAGGGTGGAGGACAGGAGGAATTCTGCGTTTGTGGACTTTCAGAACCCAATGACTTCCGGCAGCAATGTACAGTGTGTTTTGGATATGGACAACCAGATCGACTTTGACATTCTACAGACTACTATTGCTCTTGATCCGCTCACATATAGAAGTGAGTCAGGAATCTGAGGCAACGGGACGGTTGGAGCCTCCCCAAAACTCTCCACTATTATGCTGCATCCCTACCTGATGTGTGCTTGGTTATACAGCACTTTACCTTTGCCGGAATTGTTTTGAACTTCAACTCGAGCCCATCTTATGTTGTTTTTGTGTGTGGCAAGAACCATGTGAGGCTGAACTTCTGGATCCATTCTGCAAGCCTCAATTCTAGATGTTCTTCAGTTGGGCTGTGGGATTGTAGAGAGGTCATTGTGCATGAGATTTTATGAATGTGCGACTTTTATAAAAGAGTATTGAAGGGGAAAACAGTTAAGATTTCATAAGCATTCTCCAGTTGTTCTTATAGGGAACCTTTTTGATTCTGCAAAGAAACATTTTTGTTTCTTTGTCAGAGTGGATCTAGGTATGGTTAAACTGAAAGGTTCCATCAACAATTGAAAATGTTCTCTTTAAACCGCAAAATTGGTTCAAACAGGTCCAACACAAAAGCACCTCTAAATGGACAGTAAGGAAAAGTTACTTTTTTCAGGTAGAACACAAGACTTGGCTTCTGCATTTAACCTAACCCTTCCAAATTGGTAAGGTGCCACCGTGACTGCAAGAGAAGTTTAAGTCCATCATCCTACCTACCACCTCTCTGGAGTGGTAACCTGAGGATAAGACCAATGGTGGGTTGATAAAGAGACCAATATTTATTTAATTATTATTTTCCACCGTTTTTCTCTCGTTCCTATTGGTCTCCAATTCCCACTTACCCTGCCTTGTCGGCACCTCCTCAACTCATTGGACAGATACAGGATGGTGAGGGGTGCGCACATGGTTCATCCAATCACGTCACAGAGCCGACCGATTCTTTTTACACTGCTCATCCGACACGGAAGCCTTTAGTCAGATCATGCACAGGATGATTAAGCTCAACAACTATACCACCGTGATGTAATTTACAGATGCCTGATCTGCACACAAGGAGTTGCTGGAGAGTGATGTGGCAAGGTAGATTATTCGATTTATCTCAAATCCCAGGCAGCACTATGTCAATTTGCGCTGCCTTGTGCTTAAGGTCTGGGCAAAGTATGTCTAGCAGGACAACGCCAAACCACATTCTGCCTGGATTACAAGCAGATGGTTGCGTAAGCAGCAACATGATCTCACAGAATCCCGTGAAATGAACACGGCCCTTTAACACAAAATCTGTGGCAGTTTCACGGAATTGTCGTGAATTCTGTGATTTATATTAAGTGGTATCAGCACATGTGTTGTAATGGCTATGGTTAGCATTAGGAGAAGGGAAAACCTTATATTAAATGGTACCAGCACGTGTTGTAATGGTTAAGGTTAGGATTAGGAGATGGTAAGGGCACACTGCATAAATGTTTGACTCCACCCACATTGAGGCACACCCCGCTACAGCCTCACTTCCGTGGGCCCATCACAGAATTTTCTGTGATTCTGTGAACCTGCCACAGATTTTGGGGCCATGTTCATTTCACGGAATTCTGTGAGATCAGGTTGGTAAGCAGAGAGTGCGGAGAAACCATAGTCAGGCTTTAACCACTAACTATCATGATGTAGTTTGTCCTGCAATGCCGCAACTTATCACACTACGCCACGCGGACAGCAAGAGACCAATATTTGATCAAACAAAGATAGGGAAGATACTCAAACACTATAAGTAACATTACGTAGTTAGCAAGTATGTTTATCTACATAATCTTAAATTACTAAATAATTACATTTGGCATCAAACACCAGGGCCTGGTTCCCCAAAACTTTCTTATCGCTAAGTGGTTCCTAACCTATTCCTTAACCTCTCTCTTAACCTCATGGCACAGTTCCCGACACGTTCGTACGCTAAGTATATCTTCTGTAAGTCACACTTTCGTAAGGTTGGTCTGGACCATTCGTAAGATCTCTCTTAGCATTGTTTGAGCTCAAGTCACTAGTCGACGCCACTGTGCAGCAGTCTTTAGAAATCAGTGTAGCGCAGTACAAGTCAAACTATGGTATGTTGACAATGTTTTGGCTCAACAATGATTTTATGGACATTTTAAGACTAATAATATATGTTCGCAATGGATACAGGCCTATTTATGAAATTGACTTTATTTGGTATCAGAACTAATATGTGGTAATTAGCCAAGGCTATTTCGTAATGTCATTAAAGCGTTTAAATTGGCAATCACTTTTGATAATTAAAGTCTGGCAAACAATTTGGCTCTAAATGGCTAAGATCTATAAATGGGTAAGCATGGTGGTGTCTAGTAAGCGACCAACTATTGCAGCGATCCAACGTGTCCTTGTATTGAATCAAAGATAGCGCTGGCCTTGGAGCCGTTTAGTCCATGTCAAATGTTTTATTCGGCAAACCTTAAGCCCTTTTGAGATTTTTCCTGACGTCCTGCCAGGACCTCGGTGTGCCTGATCCGGAGGCAGCCTTGCTATGTCGCTCCATAGCTCTTTTTGTTGCTGTTGCACAAGTTATTCCCAAGCTGGAAAACAGTGTCACCTTGTGCAAGCTCACCTCATCCAGCAAAACTTCAAGTTCCTCTGACGAGAAGCTTGGTGCCCTTTTTTTACTTTGCTTCCCCACCATATTATCTAACTCTCTCTCTCTGTTTATTGTAGATAAATTGCTTTTTATTGTAAACATTAACCAATGGCAAACAAAACCACATTAAACAGAAGTAACTGAAGCTGCTTGCCAATCAATTCTGATTGTAAAGTACCTTACCATTGATATAAAAGTGTATTACATCATTTTTAGAAGTATTTAAAACTACGTCAAGAAGTGGGACAAGTGGCAAAACGGGAGAGGAGGGTGAATGATTAGCGAGGGATACCCGGTTTGTCTACCAGTCACAAAATATCGTATGAATACATTACTGACAATTTGATAATTGAATTAATAAGTCTATATTTTACTGATAACTTAAACTATGCTAAAAAAAAATGTTACTGGAATAATTTGAGGAATGTTTCATTTACATAGAACGTGTTGTCTTTCTTAACACATAATGCACCTTTTCGTGAAGTGAAAAATCGATTCCTGAGCAATCGATGACAACAAATTCAGCACCTTCCATTGGGACAGCGCCTTTGTAACGTCGAACTTAAGAGGCAGCGTGTTAAGAAGCTTCCTAAGGGACACTTCGGGGAACACACTTAAGAACATAAACAACTTCGGTAAGATATATCTTTTTGAGTCTTCTTAGCGCGCTAAGTATGAACGTTATCGGGGAACCGGGCCCAGATTGATAACTGTTAGCATAAAAGATCTGATAATAAATACTGTATATATAAATCAGACCATGGGTCAAACACTATTTTAAATACTGAGTATGTTGATTTTCACATACCTTTGGAAGTATATATATATAGATTTATATATATATATTTATATATATATATATCTATATATATCTATTATTTTAAAATACAGTAAGAAATTGTTGAAAATGGTCATTCATTCAAATAATCTTGGAAAGTATTGTTGTGTATTTTAAAATACTAAATCACATTTGCTCAGATAATTCCACTTATTTAACCCATGTATTTACAAATTAGTTTTTGAAAATACTTTCAAATTGTAGGCTAATTATGGGAAATGTATAGAATATTGTTTGAAAATACTTTTCAATACAGTACCTTCGATGTATTTTGTTTATTTGGGCAGAATTATGTTTCTAAAGTACTGCTATACTAAGAAAACCTGTATTTATATAACACATGATCACATCAACATGCACTGGAGCACATGTCAGATATAAATCGTTCTTACTTTAGAGAGTTACACATTAGAAAGGAATGTTAGTTTTCAACAGTAAGCTGTGCAATATAACAGACAGGGTTGTTTTCCGCTTTATACTACAAGACAATTGGTCTGTAGATGACAGCATACACGATTACAACCTGCCTCCACACACTGTATCAGTAAACTTTTTGTCTGAGCCACGCCACTGCCTACTACACAAGGTTTTGCGCAAATTTAAGCATAGATTATTAATAATAATAATAATGCATTCAATTTATATAGCGCTTTTCTTCCAAGGAACCCAAAGCGCTTTTACACAGTGAGGGGGAAAGCCCACCTCATCCACCACCAATTTGATTGATGAATAACCTGTTTGTTGTCTGCTTTGTTAAAAGGAACAATACAAAATACCAATGCAATCACCATGGTGACATACTGACATGTTGTCTGAAATCTTCAGTTAAACTTTGCTTCTTTGTAATTGCTTATTAAAGCCATATTTCTTGTTGCAAAATTAGCTAGCAATTACAAAAATGGACACTCCCTCTCCTCTCTGTATATTACTAGAGACACTTATACACTTATCAATTACAATAATGGACACTCCCTCTCCTCTCTGTATATTAGTAGAGACACTTATCCAGTAATTTCCTTATTTGTCCTCAGAACATGTCGTCTTTAAAACATACCCTTTCTGGTAAATACCTTTGAGGTTCATCTAAGTTCTCTTTTAGAGTTTTTTTCTGTGTATTCCCAAGTGTCTAGTTTTGATCTCCTTCCCACCACGTCAAATGCAGACAACTTTGTGGGATATGGATTGAGTATGAAATTCCACTAATCATCTTTCTAAACACTGAACCTCATGCACTTTCCTCCTACAGAATGTGTCTCAATTTTGTAAAGGCACTGTTTCTCTTTGAACCACTACACTGTACAACTTCATTTTCCAACACAAATCTCTTGTTCTTGGTTAAGAGTTGACATTTTTATTTCTGCTAATTGATTTGTAAAGTTTATGTAAATGTACATGTTTGTGTAAAGGTGCATATATGCCCACAAATGTGAGCATGTTTGTCTGTGAGTATGAGAGAGTGCTGGGCATTCCCTGTTAATGTAGAAAGCACTTAATCTATTTGATATTTGCACAACTTGCACTTAAAATACTCATCCAATACCCATGTGCATGGAGATAATGCATGGAGATAATGCATGGAGATAATGCATGGAGATAATGCTGGGAGATAATGCTGGGAGATAATGCTAGGAGATAATGGTGAGGAATGATTGCACAAAACATTACAATTTATTGGGTTACCATATCTGGTTTACCATGTATGTTTGTATAACAAACCAATGTTGTAATATACCGACCCAAACATATGTGTTATTTTACTTTGCTGCTCTGTCTTCCTGCTTAATTTTTCCCATATTCTTTAAGTGTAATATTTAAAACCGGTGGAGAAACAAAAAAGTCATTTTAAAATAAAATTCACCCTGTACTATATTGAACAAAGACTATTAACACATTATTTGATGTTTTACTTTTTGAATTGAATTTACCGTATTCTTTCAAATATACACTAATTTCAAAACGTATGACTGCCACACACTCCAAAGCAGTTGGGATAGTCGACTGTTTACCACTGCGTAACCCAAACCTTTCTTTTAATAACACTTTGGACACTGAAGATACCACTTGTTTAGGTTTAGCGAGTAGATTTTTAACCCATTCATCCATTATGCATATCCTCAGTTGCTTAACTGTACAGGGCCTTTGAAGCCTTATTTTAAGCTTCAGAATGCGCCACACATTCTCAATCGTAGTCAGGTCAGGACTGCAGGCAGGCCATGCTAGCACACACAGTCACTGCTTACGCAACCATGCGCTAGTAATCAAAATGTGGTTTGGCGCTTTCCTGATGGGAAATGGCGGGACGTCCCTGGAAAGATGACATTTGGTTGGCAGCATATGTTGCTCCAAAATGTGTGCATATGTTTCATGTTTAATGGTGCCTCATGGTGAATTTAATTTTCAAATGACTCTTTTTGTTTGTTTTTTTGAATTTTCCAAACTTTCCCAGCTTTTTGGGAATTGGCGATGTACAAATCCCCTGACCATATGCTTGAACAGCAAGTAATAATACAATGTCTGAAGCACTTTATTCCATGTGTACCTTGAAGATTAAAATAAATATTTATACTATAGTTTTGTTGTCTCTGTACAAGTTGAACAAATAGTGTGTGTGCATTAACAAACATTTGATTCAAAGGGAGTAGCAAACAGGGAAGGAACAATGTTGTTCTCCTTTTGGGCCACTAGATGTCTCTGAAGACTATTACATCACAGGTTCCATCAAAGTATTCTGAGAGAAATATTCCCCCTAGTGGTGAGTGTGTTCCTGCATTCCATACCAAGCTGATTGAATAACTTCAGACGTAGGCAGAACTATGTCTTATTATTATTACTTACAAATTTTGACTGAGAACATATTCATAGCAATGACACCCCTACTCTGCCTACTCTACTACAGAGAGTCAAAACCATAGAAATTGAATTATTAGATATGCATTTCCAATTCAAATCAATGACAGTATACAAGATGGACGAAACCTTGCCATTCATTCCTATGGAGAGAAATTGAAGTGAATTAGAAGCACTTTTCGGTGATAGTCGAGCGTACTGTGCAGCCTCAGGCTGAGCGTGATGACGTAGATGTGACGTGAACAACGTCTCTGAAAGTTGGAATTCTTATCTTAGCTGTGCCAAGAGAAATCTGAATCATTCCAAAACTTGCCTCTTGCAGAGAAAGGATAACGTGAGTAGGAGTTGTCCATGAGCGTAGGAGCACAAGCAATTTTTGGTGAGTATACTGATGAATTATTTTGTAATTTTGACTATATTTCTCCACGTCCCCGATTTCCTGCGAGCTTCTCCTGGACTTTACGGTAATTTCTCTACTGTGCAACAGTAAGTCACATGGTTATGACTCAATAGTTAGCAAAAACGGCTGCTACGGGGCCATAACGTGAGATACAAGGTAATGGAGATTTTTATACATTGTCCCTTTTCTTTAGAAATTAACAATGGACAAATAGAGTCTTTAAACACTTCGGATGTACATTTATTCAAAGTCAAAGTGACCCCTAAAATGAATGGAATGCTAACGTGAGGTGATAGCCAGGTAGCATCAGAATCCACACAGGGCTGCTTCAACTTCCGGGTCCAAGCCTTCCCCCTTGATTCAAATCAATGTAGCAGTATGGTCAGAGCGGCCTCTTCAGATAGTTTTGCAGCAGCAACAGAGTAGTCATCTGTGCTAACACATCTCCGTGGCCTGACAGTAGGTGGCGGTGTATGCACCTTTCAGATGGTTGCGATCCACCATTAAATCAAAGAAGATCACCCGTGGCCTGACTTGTGTGGAAGAGGAATTGGAGAGCTGGATTTAATTGAGTTATTATTCTATTGGTAGGTCATCAAAATATATTTAATATATGCTAATATTACAAACTACAGTTAGATAAGATCTATAACTTGCCTTGAGAGCTAGAGAAGATGTAAATTATCACGCCTGATAGCTAGCTTAATATCACTTTAAGATAGCTAATGGGAAAAATTGTGAATACCACACACTTTACAGCCCCACTGGCGCGTGTTGTCACCATGACAACTAACAACAGTCACCATTTTGTTGCGTTTTAATCGATTGAGCAAGCAAAACAGTTCAATGAGGTTTCTACTTATTCCATTTTATGGTCAGAACACACGTTTATCATCTCATCCGAAAGAAGGCACCCTGTGCAGGCCAGATGTCCCCTTCATTACCATGGGGCATTGGGATTTGATCTTTATACCAAAGAAAAGAGTGCTCCCTACTGACCCTCCAACAGCACTTCCAGGCCCAACACTGCTTCCCTTCAAAGGCAAACCAGCTGTGCAATACAGGCAGGGGCGCTGCCAGGAATTTTGGGCCCCATGACAAAAAATCTAATTGGGCTCCCTCTGCACAGCTTTTGTAGTTTTAATCCATTTTTTTTGGGCCCCTGTCAGTCATGGGCCCTTGGAATTGTCCTAACCTTCCCCCCCTATACGGCGCCCCTGAATACAGGGTCCTATGATGCTTTACTGTTCATACTTGTGTCAATTAACTCTTCAAAGTTTAAATATCCCAATGCAATATTAAATGTGTAAAATACCATATGGGATCTAAAGTCAATAGTGAGTTCAAGACACAGAATATGGCCAA
This sequence comes from Umbra pygmaea, assembly GCA_016801145.1. Taxonomy (NCBI): domain Eukaryota; kingdom Metazoa; phylum Chordata; class Actinopteri; order Esociformes; family Umbridae; genus Umbra; species Umbra pygmaea. The sequence goes on from JACXGM010004932.1 coordinate 32,592, forward strand.
ATACATTTATTAATTAATCTCTATGGAGCAGTATAACCAAGAAAAAAGCTATTTTAACCCTGCCTAAATGAACACATTGCATATTTGTGAAAGGGAAAAATAGACAATCATTTTATTTTTAGTTTGAGCAGATAATAACGGTCCATAAAATATAGTTTATGTTTGCTTTATATCTGAGCTGTAGAGAAAGCTAGCTATTAGAATGTCTGAGAAGCTACATACTCTGAAATTATAGACATAGGCCTACACTATTTAAAACAATTGAGCTAAGTAGAACCAGACAGGGTTCTTTAGTTTGACCCCATAGCGGAACCCTTAATTAGCAGAAGACCATTAATTCCTAAAAGGTTCTACATAGAACCCTCCAACGGTTCTGCCACCAACACTTTGAAGAGTACTTTCCCAAACTTGCTATAATAGGTTCCACTATAAACCCTTTTATAAGTGAAGGGTTTTTCCTAGAACCCCTTTATCATTGAGGGGTTCTTCCCAGAACTTCCAGTAAAGGGTTCTACCAAGGCCCATTTAATCATAAATTAGTTCTACCAAAGAAACCTGCAAAGCCTTATATCTAGTAACAAGAAATCTGTTTAGGTAAGAAATGTGAATTTATTGAAAAGAAAAGATATTATGTTGGGATACAATCTAATTTGCAAATGTATGTATCCCAAATGTATAAAAACTGCAAATTATTATTCACCATGTTTCTGATTCAATAGAACTATGACAACAATTGACAAACAATGACACATTCATACACAGAATACAATAACCAATGAGATTTCAGAATATGAACTTCTGAAACGATGGCAATCACTGCATAAGAAATGTTCACTGGTGTTGTCTCTAAATATATTTTTCCCATCAAAGTAAACAAACACACTTCTATGAAGCACCAGGCTGCCCTCCTTAGTGTAGGCAGTTGGTTCCTGAAAGAATGCACAATCATCAGAAACAAAAGTAAACATTGGGGTAATACACAATTATAATAATTATATAATCATTCAATACTGTCAATCTAAATCAACTCTAAAAAAATGAAGACAACAGCAGAATGGCTACAGAAAAGACAAAATTATTTCTGAAGTTAGATAAGAATTGTTTGCCTGTCAACCAAACACAACACACAATTGTTTGAAAAGAACATAGATAATGCTCCCTTTAAAAAAAAAAAAAATCTGACTTATTTCCTTGCCTTGTGAAATATATGGAGCAATACTGCCACACAGTGGTTAAATATGGTTTTCTTTGATATGTGTGATATTTGGACCCAGCTGAAATGAGTTAGATCATTATTTGTCAATATATGCCTCCCAGAGACTGACCGTAGGGTCCGTCATTGTTTATGTTACGAGTTGCCAGTCAATGTGATGCCTCTATTAAGCGTGCCTTTGTTGTTTTCTAGCAAAACCATTAAAAGATTACATTTCCAACTTTGCTTCAGTTTCTGCCTCTGCTTCACAACGTTACGTGACAATGTGCTGTGATTGGTGCCAGCTCTGTCATGGTTTTGCAGTGGGAACCCATCCGGTAGACTGCTCAACAGAAGCTGTCAGGAAGAGGGAAAGATGAAGGAATAGTCAAGAACCCAGGCTACAAAAGTGTAATTAAAAACATTAAACAATTCTTTTTGAGAACCACTTTTAGAAGTCAGGGCAATAACCCATTACATTTTTTCCTAAAATTCCTGTCCTGTTACTTCTCTACACAGATTCAAGAGCATTCCCTGTAGAACTTTGGGTGTAAATTTGAAATTTCCACCACAATTACCGAACTTTTGCAGAATCCTCCAACTCTTCTACCACACTGTAGTTTACAAACACTTGCAATTACATTTCTGAAACTGCATGGGTTTTTGCTAATGCACAACATAGGTATATTATATATATCCAAGATTTGCATGTGTGAAAAAAACAACATGATCTCACAGAATTCCGTGAACTTAAGCACCTTAAGGCTAGACATGGCAGGCAAAAACCTTTTTCATGCAGTGGTAAATTTTGAGATGTTGGGCTCATTTCTTCATTCAATATGTGTTATTTCAAGCTGCTATAAAGAAAAAAATATACATTAAGATGTTTATATCATTACATTTTGTTTACTTGCGGCAGTAAGTTTCTCCCAAATTTCAATCATAATATTTCTGCCCTCAGAACATGTTTGAGTAAGGAAAACTGATATGTGCTTATCAATCAGTCAGGTACAAGGTAAAAGTGAATACATTAGGCCCTATGTGGAACCCGTTTGAGACCCCTGGTTTAGAATGTCTGTTGGGTGGCAGAATTATAGGCATTCTGAACGTGAGTTTATTGGCATAAATACAAACATTCTGAGTGCTTGTTTCCTAAATCCTTACACACCTTATGCACTTAAAAAATCAAGTGAAAACAACCATAACATGCATTCTTATCACCTGTTAATGGACATTGGACGTTTTCTGTAGCCTGGTTGAAACCAGACCCTTCTCAATTGTAACCGAGTGTGGGTCTGGACAAGGTTCATTCACAGCCCATTTCCAAAGGGTCGTCACCAACGGACGACACTCAAATGCCTCTCGGCATGTTTATTGAAATAACCGGCAAAAATATCACTTGAAAATAACATACCTCCACCTGTTGCAGACGCCATAATAGAAAAACGTCAATTTCAGGCCAAAACTTTTGAGTGAGATGAACGAGGAAAAGCTATCCATTTACCTCCCACTCGACAGGCAGTTTCACCTGATTCACAGCTCGTAGGACACATATGTTTGTCTTCCCTCCTTTTTGAGGGATTTGGAAATGGGATTTGAGTTTATAAATAATGCAAATATTTCCAGCTGTTAAAATGTAGGCTGTGTATTCTTCCATTTTGCTGTCCCTAAATGTACAAATCCAAATTTCAATGAGGACATGACAAGATGTGCTTCCACAGTTTATGCCAAAGTATGTCATGGTGAAGCTGAGGAAAAGATGAGGCAAAGAATGTTCAGAGTTGGATCTTTTAATGGAAATAAAAACAATAAACATATTGGCAGCATTGAATGACACTGACAGGTATGCAGGGGAGGAATATATACTGGTCCTGATGAGGTCTAATGCAAACAGGTGTGCGAGGTAACAATGTAATGAAGGTAGGAAGTCCTTAAATGGCTATGTATGAAGTGTATGGTGTTGACCACATGGAGGCGCCCACGCTCCATGATGTCCATGACAGTCTCACAATGTTAATGTGCTGGTCCGTTTTTATTATGATATTAGGTCAAGCTTTTTTAGTTACAAAGCACAGCATATTGTAGGGAATCACTGTCCTATATACAGGTCCTAATTTCCTCAAGAAATTAGCATATTGTGATAAAGTTCATTATTTTCCATAAGGTAATAATAAAAACGAAACTTTCATATATTTTAGATTCATTGCACACCAACTGAAATATTTCAGGTCATTTACTGTTTTAATACTGATGATTTTGGCATACAGCTCATGAAAACCCAAAATTCCTATCTCAAAGAATTAGCATATTTGATCTGACCAATAAAAGAAGTGTTTGTAATACAAAAAAAAAAGTCTACCTTCAAATAATTATGTTCAGTTATGCACTCAATACTTGGTCGGTAATCCTTTTGCAGAAATGACTGCTTCAATGCGGCGTGGCATGGAAGCAATCAGCCTGTGGCACTGCTGAGGTGTGATGGAGGCCCAGGATGCTTCGATAGCGGCATTAAGCTCATCCAGAGTGTTGGGTCTTGCGTCTCTCAACTTCCTCTTCACAATATCCCACAGATTCTCTATGGGGTTCAGGTCAGGAGAGTTGGCAGGCCAATTGAGCACAGTAATACCATGGTCAGTAAACCATTTACCAGTGGTTTTGGCACTGTGAGCAGGTGCCAGGTCATGCTGAAAAATGAAATCTTAATCTC
>JACXGM010004933.1:0-15431 GCA_016801145.1 Umbra pygmaea
TATGTGAGCTGTGCGAGACACTGCATTGTGTTCTTTAATTGGTTAAGGTAACACTCCGCTACAGCCGACTAATTTGGTTTGACATGACAGCAGTATCTGCAAGTACAGTCCGTTGATGTTTCGTCAGCTATTTTCAACACTTCTAGAAAAAAATACCGAGGTCATGACCTCGGTGTCCTCAATGGTAGTTACGGCCATGTATACAGTATGCATTGAGTTTGTTCATTTACTGTACATTGTGTGGGGTATGGATGGACCAGTATGGTCAGTAAGTATACTGTTGCTGCACAAACACACATCACATTTCTCATTGTATTTGCTGTATACATTTCATTTCAGGAAAGTGGCCTGTCAACAAGGGTTTCACTCTATCATCTACTGTTAACAAACTATGTGAAAAATAATATACTGGGATTAATTTTTTATTTGTTTCCTGTTCCATTTGGTCCAGACCAATTTCCCCCTGACCCTGCCTTGTCGGCACTCCTCCAATGTATCGTGATGGATTACACGGTGGCCGACTTTATGATCACAATAGAACTCACAGGCGCCCAAACTGCATACAAGGAGTCACTGGCGAACAAATTTTCTGTAACAATTAGCTCTGGGAAAGCCAGTAAAATTTTCATTTGATTCACCTCACCAACAACATGAATGAATTTGTGACCCTGCGTCAGTAAGGAGACATGGCAGTGTGAGAAGGTACCAGAAGAAACGTGGTTGGCTCCATGATGAGATCCCTGCCAGGGTCTCACCACCCTGTCATTTGGCAGAGAGCTGTTTGATGGCACTATATGGGCTCGATGCCATGATAAGTTTTTGCAGAGAAACAACTTAATTGCATGTTATTAGCCATCGCTAACTTTTCAGCAGAAATGTATTGCTCTGACCTTTTGACATACCTCGATTGATCTAATGTCCTGAGTGGCCGTTCCCCAGAAACAAACATGTATAATTGGTATTGGGTTCCAATTGCTCTCTCTCTCTGTCTCTCTCTCTCTTTCTTTCATTCACCCACACTCTCTTGCTCTCAATGTCTTTGGAAGCTTTACGGCAATATAGATCAATTCACACTTATAGACAATATGGGCACATTACTGCTGACTATTGGTCATTTCAAAAGGTTCTGGGAAGGAAGCTTCAATAGACCTTGATTAGGAACAACCAATCTATCTTGATCTATCAATCCGTCCTAATAGCAAGCAGAAGCTAAAGAAGATGAAGAAATGTCAATCATACTTGATTCTTACTTCCAAGGCGTTGAACTCCAAGGCATTGGGTTTGAGGGATGGATGGATTCATATTTTCTCCGTGAGTTAACCAAAGAACATTAACTTTACTGTCCTCAGCATAAAGGTGCATTTGAAAATGTCCTTGAAACAGTCTATGATGAATAGAAGACTACTAAATGTTGTATTTACCCCTCGACATACAGTTTTACGCAAGTCCTTAGGAGTTCCCCACACCTTATTCATTTGCATAAATGGTTTAAGTATATTTAGCAAAGGTGAGACTGAGAACATATGGGCCAGAATATTTTTCTTTTATTAAACATACACAGGAGACTCTGAACCATGCTTTCATATGCGTTTTGACACAACTCATTTTAAATACAGGTTCTTTGGTCTCCTGAATGCGTTGCCTCACTCAGCTATGATATCTATTTTCAGAGTCTTCATGTTTGTGAGAGTAAAATCTGCAGCTCAGCAGCATTACTCAAACCCGGGATTAACACGTTTGAATATCTCTGACATGTTTTCCCAATTACAATGTCATAAAAAGCTCCATTTGTATTGAGTCTATAATCTTCTTATTGTTTGATCTGTGCTTAGAACTCTTTTCAAATCTCAAAGGTGATCTAATCTTGCTCCTTTTTGGATATTACTGGGAGAAAATTAAAGTGGACTACTTAGACAACTTCCCCAAGTGAATATATATTTACATAATTACCCCATTCCCTCTCAACGCTATTGATTGGCTTTATTTTCCCAACATTTCTCTCCAGCCCATTGGTATAGTTAATGGTCTTCATATCAGTCTTTGATGTTGTCTGTCTGGAGCCACAGTAAAGAACATTCTGGAGAAGTAGCACTGGAGAAGTATAATTTCACAGCTTTAGTAATGTCCACTGATTTGGCTGTGCTAACATGGATAGAGGATTTACAGGGGAGAGCGAGCAGAGAAATGTCTCTTCAAGTCTATTTAAACTAAACAACTATAGTTGCCTTCTTGAGTTCTAGCCAACATGTGTCTAAAGCAGTGGATTATCTATCGAAATGAACCAGGTGGTTTGAAACCTGAATGCTGATTGGCTGACACAGCCATGGTGTATGAGACTGCATACCAGGAGTACAACATCACATCACTTTTTATAAGAGCAGTCAGGGATCTCAGGGGTTTGTGATTGGTTTCCAAAATACTACACCTAAGTGCTGCGTCCATGCAATGTGTCATGCCTTACGAACAGCTCTTAGCCATGGTTTATTGGTCATCTATAACACCCCTTCATGCTTTATTGCTTACCTATACCTCAAATCTCGTGCATGGTATTTTATTAGTAAATAATTCTATGCTAGCCCAAGTTTATATGCCATATTTTTCCATAACTATTGAGCTCAGAAAAAAACATGTGTGGTCTACTAACAATTTCAATGCACTCCTCATACATTACAACAGCATTTCTAGACAACCTACAGTGTGAATGAGACAAATCTTTTGAGTAATTGGCGTTGTTCACAATTTATGTTCTCCTATCTTGGAAATTATAACAATGGACAGTAACAGCATATTTAATGCAATTACGGGTATGTGTACAACATGGCACTTCATCTTAATTGCCTTTTCGGTTAATTGACGTAGCTCGGGAAAAGGGGGGGACAGTTGAATTACACACTGTCATTTGTCACCCTCCACTGATTTATTGTGAGAAAAAAAAGAGCAAATCTATATTTTCATTTTGCCCTGTAGCCCTCTCTTCAAGATAATGTACCTAAGGGTTTGGAGCTCAGCAGCCTAGGGGGATGTTGAAACCTGGGGTGAAAGGCTCAGAAGAGGGCCTTGGTACCCGTCCACCACATAATGTCCCTGCCTCTGTTGACTCAGCTGTGGGCTCTCTTTCTCTCTGTCCACTCTGAGGTCACAGGCACACAGGTTCCTAAATATTACATTTCCCAAGTAAAACATACCTCCCCTTCAGTTAAAAAAAGATCACAGTGATGAATGTGCAATCAGCCTGATTAACTCATTATTAGACGTCCAACGGGATCCTCCGGAGGGAAGTAAGGGCAAGACAGCGGACATTGTTTATGTCCCAGACATACTTGTTGCCAGCTGGGTTGGTGGTTCTGTAAAGCTTTGGAAGTGTGGAGCTGTGCTGTGAAGGCTAGAAATATGTCATGTTTCATGTCACATGTTATCCAGATGCACCTGGGAAGAGGCCTGTTTGGGGTTTGTGATGGGATGCTAGGAGTTTGGGACGGTGAAAGACCAGCTGACTAATTTCCCCCTTACCTCTGCTTACCTCTCCTCAATCCCTTTTGAATTGCTCACTTCCGTGCTCCTCTTTGCTGACCCTTATCCTACCAGCAGATGGCGCTGCAGTCTCTTATCAAACACCCTGCGAGAGGAATAAGGAGACAAAACATACCCCATCCACTCTGCCGCGATCCCTCTCTTTCTTTCTTTCTTTTTCACACACACACTGAAATTGACAAAGATAGAGAGACACACACACACACACACACACACACACACACACACACACACACACACACGTTGCATGCGTTATTTAAAAAAGTCAGGCTTAGTTCTTGAGTCGAAGCAAATGGTTGTTAAAATAAGTGGAGATTTCCTGGTTTTCTTTTGCAGGACAAAAACAAAAAATGAGTTTATTTTTGGATTGCGCTTGGGGTGTTCGTTGATTACCCTGATTTTCCTTCAGCTGTACTCTGTTTTTTTTCCACGTTGCTTTGAGTAGGAACAGACAATGTTTCCGGGTCCAGTTATTTGTTACAGTTGCATAGGGGCTGCCTGCTGATAGGCTGTGTGTGGCTCTGTGAGGGGCTTTACTCTGGTGAAACGTACTGTAGCTGCTAGAATGGCTGCATGGGTTAAAGATCAGGGATCTGTAGAGCGGCTGTGCTGAGTGGCGTTATGGATGTAAGTAAGACCAGCAATGACTTTCTGAGATGTTTATAAGCAGACAGAGAAGAGGTGTCTGGGCTGAGGACATTATGGTGGATAGTCTTGTTACAGTACGTGTTCATGATTAAGCTGAATATGTATTGTGACTGCGTCAGACCACTGCATGCAGGCCTTGTCAGAAGAACATGTAGATGCTCTTTGTGTTTAACTACGCGTAATGTTGTGGAATGTACATTGTTTTTATTAATAATAATAATTTTTTTTTTTCATTTTTGTTATTTTTTTACTGTGATAATATTTGTGACAGAGATGACCATTTATTTTAATGTTCTCTACCCTGCATGGGTGAGATTGCCCTGTTCAGAGCAGAGCGTATAAGCCATTGAGAAAAGGAATGTGAGACAGTATTACAGCTCACACTTGATGTGAATGGAAGAGGTTTGAAGAAATGACAGCATTACAGTGGGTGGTAGGGCCTCAGTTCGGCCTGGGCGGAAATGGAATGAGAAAGTGCAGTCAGGCAAACCACTCATTCAGTATGACAAATGGGAGAGGCCTGGGCCAAGGCGGACACCTGATACCACACCATGAGATGGGCTGTGTGCACCTGCCTGTCCAGTCTCCTTTTCATGTCTTCATGACATTTCAGTACAAATGTGTGCTAATCAACAGTGTCAAATTAACATCTCTGCCAGCCATCTGAACACGGTCAAAACACTGTCGGAAAACTAGCTACATCTGTCCACAACGCTGTCCTGCGGAGCCTTTCCAGGGTGCCACTGTATTAATGATTGAGGCTGAAGCTCCCCCAAATTCTAATTATGAATGTGTTGTGTGCAACTTTGCAGCACTATGAACAAGCTGTGAGAAGGAGAAATGTGCGGCTCTAGTGTACATACGTATCGGTTTCTCTGCATTATTACTGTATATGACCTTTAAAAGCAAATGTGTTTCTTTTACTTTGCTTTGAAGGAAAATGAGTCACAATCATTTGAACTATTCACGTTTTGAAAACCGTTGACTATTGATGTTCAACTTCCTGAAACAGTATGTTCAAACCTGAGTTAGCTTGCAGTGATCTGAGATGCAGTGGTCTGGCACAGTGTTCTGGAGTACCGTTTCCTATCACCAAGCTAACAATCCCAGTCCAGGTTTGAGCACTTAAACAATCCACGTTTAATTCTGGATGAGATAATTTTACTGATTCATACCCATTTCAAGTGATGCATAAATAACTGTGTTGTTGGTTTACACAGCTTTAGTCAAACATTAATTTATGAACCAGTTCAAAAAAGAAATGTTAATAGTTTAGTCAAAAGATAATCCAAAATATTTGTCCGGTGTCATTTGAGTTACAGTAAGAGTGCCGAAGAGTATTTCATATTGTGTAATGTTACACAACCTCTTTTCTGCATAACAACAAAAGTTAACTTAAAATGTAGAAATGTACCATGTACAGTTACAATTTATTTGGATAATCAATATAACTATCTGTAGATGCTCTACAGATACATATACTGAAACAAACTAAAACTTAATTTAATGATTGTTAAGGTTAAAATGAGGGTTAGGTTTAAAATAAGGGTTAAGGTACGGGTTAGGGAAATGGTGAGGGTTAGGCATAATGTATAAAGTTTAGGGTGAGTGGTAGTAGATAGTTAATGGAAATGTTACAGAATGTCGGTATATAGTCTGTAAAGCACCTACCGATATACAATCCAAATATAGTGTTACCGAGGTTACAGTAGCTCAGCCATTGACTTTTTGGTGGTAAACAACAAACAAAAGGTAGTGGTGCGGTGGACACAGTCTCATATATTGTAGATTTTCCCAGAATTATTTTACCGTTGTTAGATGTTGATTGACATTAGACCAGAAATACTTAGATATCTTGCCAACATGATCCTGTTTATCACTTGTTGTATACAGTTAAAAGTTATCTTTAATTAACATTATTATTGTGACGCTACAATATTACCCAGTAAGAATAACATTCATCCTAAGTTGTGTACATGAAATGATGTGCAAAATAACTTTTAAACAGATGCTGTTGTTGTAACTTGCTTTGTCAAACCCATTGTTGTTGTAACTTGCTTTGTCAAACCCATTGTAGAAAAAATATTTTAATAGTGTGATCAGACGAATCTCAATTAAACTTGTTGAGAAGGTTGAATCTTAAGCAACCTGCCTACACATTGTTTCAAGTACAATATACTAATACAATTATGTATTGTAGTACTGTAGATGAAAGCTGTGTGATGGATAAACCACATAAAACAACATTGAATTAGGCGTTGTCGTGCTCATGTGAAGGTTATTGTTGGCTTTAGTAAAAATACTGCTATAATTAATGATAAAAGAAAATAGTCAAACAAGTTATTATTTTAATAATACATTAATTCATTAACGTTATACTTTGAAAGTTACATTAATAAAGTTTAAAGTATTTTATGATGTATACTGGAATTTATACACACATACACATATTCATTTGTATTTTTCACTGAAAGAGCTTTCAGCAAAACTAAGTGACTATACTTGTTTTGATACTTGTTATGAAAAGTACATACACTACTTATGTCACTATATGTAAACATTTTAATGTATTATTTGCATACTTGCAGCATTCAAATCAATAGTTTTTTTTTACTTGAATAGTGTTAACACATTTTAGAAATAAGAAGTATTAAATGTATTTTTTTTTTAAATATGAAAAGAAATTTACTTATTCACAATAACACATATCCATATATTTGAAAGGCATACTGTTCCTTCAGCAGACTGAGACCTCCAACTGATGTTGGTGCGTGATGACTGATTGCATCGTAGAGTGGAGAAAAGAAATCACAGTATTTGTATGTACAGTACACCTTCTGTACAGTACATTATTATGCTTGCTAGGCCGCAGTGTTAATTCAGATCTAGGATATATTTTAGTTCAAACTGACTTCCTGTGTGCCTGTACTGTACATGACAACTTTGTACAAACCTCTCCTCTAAATTTGTGTTATTTTTGTGTACTTCATTTTCCTGGGTAATAAACATATCACTGTATATATAAGAACATTTACATAACATTTACAATAAAAGAAAATGGATTAGGCATTGAAATAACTCTTAATTTATGTGAATGCATTTTAAAGATAGATGGCTATGCACTTTGAGAACAAGCACAATATATTTCAACTTCATGTCCAGTTTGTACTATTCATTTGCATTTGATGTGTGACTTACTAGTAATAAATTAAAAAACAAGGATACCTGCTTCATTTATTTTCTTTTTGACCAGCTCAACTCTGCTCTTACAGATAGACGTTAATGAGCACACACTTTGTTTCTGCAGACAGACGGAATGTCACAAGGCACATGTCAGGAGGTTTCCATCTAAATTAAGCCATATATTAAATTCCATTGGCATATTAAATCTATGGGAGCTGTCCAGAATTGGAAGGGACACAGAGTGCAATAATCCAATTGTAGTTGAGGACACAGCGAGACACATTTAAAAGGATGCAAGGTGGCCTGTCTGTCTTCATCCATAGCCAGTTCAGCCTGTCTCACCCCAATGTGCTTTACCCACTCTAATACACTTGGTAGGGTAGTAAGTGAGCATATCAGCCCTTATTTTCCTCATATAAGCAGGCAAATGAGCTGTGGTCACTCACAGCTACACTGGTCAGTCGGTGTTGCAAAAGTACTCAATCTGGTCTCCCATTTCTGTGTTTAAATTGGGTAGGGTATAACCACTGACTGACAGTTTGGCCCTGCTCGCTCTGCCCAAAGAACAAAGAAATGTATGTTTTCTCATGGCAAATGGATGAGCTCATTCCCCAATTTCATGTCAACATTTTCGTTTCTTTTTTTGTGCCTTTTTTCCCCCCTGGGAGGTGATTCCATATAAGAGAACAATATAGAATTGGGAAGGAGCATGTTCGTATTGTTAAGGTGTTTACCGTCGAATTGTGAGTGGTTATTATGTCTTTAAATATAGATACAGGGAATTGTTCATGTATACGTACCTAAATGTGAGGTGTTATATTAAGTGGCCTTGATTTATATATAACTATAACTGTATTAACTATACTAACAACATTGCAATTCCATATACTGTATACAGTATTATTATTTTATTATATTTTAAGATGTTGTTGCTCAATCAGTCTTCACTGATGTCAACAAAATGTGACCATCTTAGATTTAGCTACATGGGGATATTACTGTTGAATTTGCATACCATAGTAGCAGGATTGGGTACTATTGAATACTCTGTACTTAAAATTTAGCAATTAAAAAAAAAATGTATTCAAGATACTGTACATGTACAAATTCAGACATGTATTTGCAATGTACTTAATGATTAAGGATTGTAACAAAATTTAAAAAAATATATATATTTTTATTTAAATTGTTACAAAACCTTCAAACAATAATAGGCAGGAAGACACATTTTAAATGGACTGGTTTGATGGGTTGACAAATATTCACTTTCAAATCATTTAAATGCAATTCCCAATTTCAGACTCAAAACAATAACTACTCATTAAAGGTACCGTATTAGTACAGGGAGGAAAATCTAGCTTTTGCATTGGCATTTCCCTTGTAATAATTTATTTTACAATGCTTACAATACAGGGATCCCTCATACAGTTTGATTTACAAGTCAGAGAACAGAGTAAAAAGAATACAAAAACAATGCTATTGATACAGAATAATGTGGCATGTTAATTGCTAATTGTTAGATTTGAATTACATCAATTCCTACTGAGTTTGATTACATTAAGAACATTATATTACATATATATATTTCAAATATTTTTTTAACTCATTTTTACATTACACTTCAGAGAGTTGGAGCCATCCAGGGCTAAAGCCATTCTGTGGAAACGTGTGTGTATCATACTGCAAAACCGGTAAGATGCTTATATTCATGAGTCAAACTTTTAACCCTGAAGTTATGTATACTGTACCGTACATCTCTGGCTCTGTGCTAAAAACTGTGAAGATGAATGTCTTCCCCAGAGAATATTATCATTTTTTTCTAGCTCAGATTGTTGGGGTACTGGAGTCTCAACCTTTTGCATTGATTAAACATTGAATTCCACAAGCCCAGACTCCTCACATGGCCAGGGTTAAAATCATAATCGTGGCATTCTGACTGTGCCTGCTGTGGGTGGTGCCAATTGTAGCAGTGCTACTCTGGGTAGTCATCGACACATTTACTTTGCAGCATCACTTTCTTGTGACTCAGGTCAGCTGTCTGGTTTGTATAGTTGCCAACTGTGTAAAACCTTCCATATATCTACTGCTTTAATGTTGAAATAGCAGTTTGAAATAATTGGGTGTCTTAACCAAAGGCTTAAAGGGGAAATGGACATGACAATATATGGTGGGGAGAAAAACCAGGAAAATGAAAATAATTACATAACCTCTTCTCAGTACAAAACTGGCAGACCGACACAGTAAAGACAAATTTAGTCTGTTCCAAAAAGACATGCAGTTCTTTAAAACAGAATGTGATTACGTCAAATGGTCTTGCACGTGAGACAATCAACCTCTGGGCTGTAACTTGGTATGGTCCAGTACAACATCCTGGCATAATAATTTGTCCCACATTGTAGAGTTCTCAGCAACGGTCATCAGCTGCATCTTGTCTGCCTTTGAGGTCGTATGACTTCAAACATTTCGACCAAGATCGTCAACAACACTTCCCAACCCGGTCATTGCGGTTCCCAAAACAATCAAGGGTATGACAACACAGGTAAAACGTGGCCAGAAAACAGCAACTTTAACATTCATTTTTTTTATGCTGGAGCTGTCAGCAACTGACCATCTTTCCCATTAAGTCTAATAGCACTATGCTCAAGATGATCTCCAAAGTGGATACCAATAGCTGCACTATTCTTCACTAAACTCAGCTCATGTATAATAAATAGAATTTACTGTTGGCTATAAAGCAACTAAAAGGGCCCCAACAGTTCTGGAAAAATGTATTGTGGACAGATGAGCAAAGTTGAACATGTACCAGAGTGATGGAAAGAGGACAGTTTGTAGAAAAAAAAGAAATACCCATGATTTAAAGCATAACAGCTTATCTGTGGAACATGGTTGGATGACAGTGGAACAGCCTCACTTGTTTTCATTGATGATGTGACTGCAGACAGTAGAAACATTAACTCTGAAGTCTACAGAAACATTTTATCTGCTCAGATTAAACCAAATGCCTCCAAACTCATTGGACGAAACTTCATCATACAACAAGTTCTTTGAATACTGAATGTGGATAGCCCTGGAATATCAGACTTGATACGTATGATATCACATCAGTTTTTCTGCCTCATCACATTGGTAACTGATGTATAATAGTAAAAGAGCATTTTGCCAAAATACCATTGCTGTGTCTAGGCATTCCTCAGTGTGTCAGCAATGCCATTAGATAAAATATAAACAAAATAGATATTCATCATACTCATTATGAAATATGTCTGCCATATTAATTTTGCTAAATAAATCTGTCTTCTAACTCTTTCTGGTGAAATGTCACATACTTTTGATGGAAAAGAATGAGGAGTGGTCACATTTTCAGAGGTGTTTGTCAGGGCAATATTGGCCTGTTTACAACTGCATCTACAAACATTCTCTCACTGGTCATAATGGCTAGCAGTACCTGTGACAGCCAATTCCACTGGAACAAAAAGGATTTTATTTTTATACAACAAAAACATCAGTATTAGCCAGGATTGTTCTTGCTCTGTGAAAGAACTCTGGTTGATTGAGTTTTAAACAAACATTTAATTGATTTGCATAGTATGGGGTATCACATGCAAAAAACATTTAACATTTGGAATTTGTAAATATACACAAGTGTCCAAATGTTTGGGATCACCCAGGAATATTCATGTGTGTTGATAGAAATGGATGCCTTAATTCATCAAAGTGGCATTACATTGATAAGAAGTTATAGTCCAAACATACTTAATTACAAATGAGCAGGAAGACTTCATTAGGAAACTGAAATAATGGCTGCTGAAAAGTGGCTTTGATATTGTATTTGAATATTTAATTATGTATCAATCGTTTCCAAAGATGATAGATATTTGCAACGGTGATAATGTCTTGGATATGTCATTTTTTTATTCAATGCCACCTTGATGATTTAAGTTATACATTTCAATGAAAAACCTGAGCATTTTTGGGTGACCACAAACTTTTGAACGCTAGTGTATATGAGCTGGTATGTTCCCTCGAGTAACTGTAGAGGGAATGTCACGTACCTCTAACATAGCTTTCCTCCATCTTGTTTCTCCTTAAGGCTGGTGCTTGTCTAATTATTATAATATATTGTTAGAGTTCAATGTGGACATAAAGGTAATTCATACTAGTGCATAGAGATAGCAAAACAAATGTAAGTTAGTTTTTCGTATTTTTTCTTATAAACATATAAACGTAGGTCACAGATCAATTATAGAAATAGTTAGCTTTATGCTAATAACTAAACAAATTTGATTTGGTTAATCGTGTTTTTGAATGTGTTCAGCGGTGTGTTACATTACATGCCCTATCTGTTGCACAGCCATGTGAGGACATTAGTTAAAGCATGTTTATCCCATGTATAAAAAGGTCAGGGACATCTGTTGTTCTGATGCTCAACAGAGCAAACAATATGTTTTGAATTAAGATTATATGTACCGAATAAGCCTTATTGTTCTTATTTATAAATCTAAATTGACTTAAATATGCTTTGTAGATTAAAGTAGATTAGTTCATCTGCTAGTCTCTAAACCAATGTTGTTTCTCTGTGTGTGTGGTGTGTGTATATGTGTTTGGTGTGTGTATGTGAGTGTGGTGTGTGTATGTGTGTGTGGTTGGGGGGGATAATAATCCAAATATAATCCCCTGATTCTTTCAAGCTGTCTTTAAATGCCAGGCATTTGTGTTGATTTAATATCACCCTAATCTGAGTCAGCCATCGGTCGGACACTGTCTAGCATTTCAGAAGACAAGAGTTACCATACTTTAATTCTGAGAGGACGGAGGGCAAGAGTATTGCAAAACATTAAAAATGATGTGTAGTCTGGACATTTAACATACAAATTAGGTCAGTTACTGTATCGTTAACTACAAACATTATGCGTGACCATAGGCTACCGCATTTAAATGCAAAACTTTCACCATGATGTGATCCACAGGATGGTAACCCTACTGTATTAGTTCCAAAACAATTATTGTAAGTATAAGTAAATATACAATACTGTATGTTTATTGTGATTATTTAATTAATCTGGATGTTATACTCTTTCATATTATTTTTTGAAAAATACTGTTATATATATAAAATACTGTTATATATATATATATATATAATACTATATAATGTATATATATAATACTGGTATATCTCAGTGGTATATGCATTACATACCTACATCCTGTTTGTTATCCATGAGCACATCAGCAGCATATGCAATATGAGTGTAGCACCAGCTGCATATGTGTCACCCAATAATAGGGACAACTTTGGACATACTGTATTTTTTAATAAAATGCCAAATATTTAGTCAAACTGGCTGTAAAGAATCCAACAAGTTGGCCTAGGAAACTTCTTCAATAGGTGTTTACTGTCATATCTAGTTTAAAATAATTGCACTGTCAAATGTTTATCCTCAATATCATCCTCTACTATTTTTACTCTACTGTTTATTGTAAGTAGATTCAGTTCCTGGAAGATCTCTTTACAGACTCTGACTGCATGTCTAATATTATTAGGTGCTATGAGTTCAGCCTGTGGTAAATCTGTTAACCCATAAGACCATAAGAGCCTCTTATGTTCCAGCCAGGTCGGGGTGAAGACACATCAGATTAATATCTGATCATGCAGAAGGGCTCTTAATCAGATCTGCTTATTCCCTCAGCTGAGTGCTCCCCAGCAATTATCATAATTGTTGTTGCTAAACACGCTTGTCTCTAAGTCAGCCTGGGCTGCCTGGCTGGCTGTGCGGGAGGGAGAGAGAGCCTAGCTGTGTGCTTCTTGAGAAGAGGATTCCAGCAC
This sequence comes from Umbra pygmaea, assembly GCA_016801145.1. Taxonomy (NCBI): domain Eukaryota; kingdom Metazoa; phylum Chordata; class Actinopteri; order Esociformes; family Umbridae; genus Umbra; species Umbra pygmaea. Next base: position 13,190 of record JACXGM010004933.1, read on the forward strand.
CAAACCCAATTAATGTTCACAGAAGGGATGGCTGGGATGGGCTGAAGAGGGGAGGGCCTTTTTTCTGATGGTCCAGCCCGGTACAAGCAATGTGCCCTAGAGACACTGTCTTCCTGTCTTAATGTCCTGTACGTCTGTAGAGGATACAATTTCATTTCAATAACTCTTTTCTACAGCCTGAGCTGATGAGAATTCAATCAAATCTGCACATTACAAGAAAACTGACTATGTTATATTAAATGTGACTCTATTAAAATGCACAGTTTTAGCAGAAGACCATAGTACCTACGTGCCTGCCAGCTTGTCTGCAATGTTCATCCTGATTCAGATCCAACTCAGCTCTGACTTCTCTCTTCTGCTTCTCTCTCAACAATCTTTGTCTCTTATCATGTTATATATATATATACACATGAGGGTGTAAAAGGGGCGGTGATCTCAGAAGACCGGTGATGCCGACCGCCAGAGCTGATGCTCACCAGCAGGGGGAGCTCCAGGCCATGAAGATGTTACACTTGTAATTCCATTCCAATTCATCCTAAAGCTGTTCAGTGTGGTTAAGGTCAGGGCTGCAGTTGCAGGTCATTTGAGGTATCACACTAAACTTCTCAAACCAATTCTTTATGGAACCCACTTTGAGCACAAGTCATGCTGCAACGGAAAAGGGCCATCACCAAACTGTTGCCACAAATTTGGAGGCACCAAGTTGTCTAAAATGTCTTTGTATCCTTTAGCAATAGGATGACCCTTCAATGGAATTAAGAGGCCTAGCTGAAAAACCCTGAAAAACAGCCCCAAACCTAAATCCCCCCTCCACCATAAGTAGGTGTGTCTACATTCTTTTTGGCCATCACTATTGGATGGGAGTCTGCACCCCTCAAGTATATTATTTCAGCTTACTGGAATATGGAATTGTCTGTGCTCACGGTTCCTGTGACTCATAATCAGGAAGAAGTGTGCCTGTCCATGGCCTTACATGTAGTCTTAGTTTTTCACAGAGTTTTGTTGTTATCTATACAGTAACTAGGCATCTCATGATAATTGTGATGCATCCACATTTTGAATTGTTATGGCAGTTTCAAAGAGTTGAAACTGTTAAAACACTACCCCATTCTTACCTTATCATAATTCTCCCTTCTTTTGGGGATAAATGAGTTGTCAGCTAAGCAGTGTGTCATAAACATGTCCTTAGAATAAATTATTCTTTCGGACTGAGTGTTGTCTGTATGAAAGCCATCTATCTTTTTGAAGGCATGCCACTGTGTAGAGGAAAATCTGGAAACGGATTGCATTCCATTAATCTGGTGTGACTGGCGGGAAATTGCATCTTTGTAATGAGTATTAGGTGTGCATCTACATGAATTAAAGCTACATGAGCGGCTGATTGATCACCTGCTCCCAAATGATGGTGCTCCCATGATCATTATTGTTTAAAAGTGACTATATCATATCAGCATGATTAAAAACCAGACGTTGGTTAGAGAGGACAGAAAGATAAAGTAACAAATTGTTAACCACTGCACTTATTATTTCAATGATTTATCTGGTATTACCTAGAAGCTGTGGTGTTTTGCCAGTTCCAGTATACTTTTGGATTTTGTTATACAATTGCATAGCCACGTTAAACAACTGGTTGATAGAAATTGAGTACAGTAGGTTGTATCAATTATCTGGGATCAAAGCCCACTGTTTCTCTACTTTCCATTTGTCAATAACTTTACCCACCTACCAGGGGTTACCTTGGACTGGGCACTGTTAAACCCCATTTTTAAGACATTTTCCTTGACCAATTCCCAGTCTACAGTAGGTATTGATCCACTGTAAATGTGGATGTTAACCTTCTGTAGGTGTCCCTGCATAGGGACAGAGTTATATTTTCATTACTTAACTTACTATATTGTGTATTTTCTTGATTTCTTTTAAACCTGCACTATGTAACTTTTTTGAGAACTACAGTACCAAAAAAATACAAAAACTGTTTTAGGTCTAGTACACATTAGGATCTAGCATATTGTATCCAGGTGTTGAAACTATCAACTTAAAAAATAAAAAATACAGACAATAGTAGAATAGCATAATCAAGATTTCACAATATCTAACTAGCAACTAATGGATATTATGGACAAAATGTGTATTTTGGAGAAAAACGTATATTGTCCCTGTGTTCAGTAAAAACACATACATATAATATATATATAATAAAAAATATATATGTAAATATATGTCCAAGACATATACACACAGT
>JACXGM010004933.1:15531-36588 GCA_016801145.1 Umbra pygmaea
TTTGGTTCTGATAGAAAGGTACAGTGCATGACCTTTGGTTCTGATAGAAAGCTACAGTTCATGACCTTTGGTTCTGATAGAAAGGTACAGTGCATAACCATGTGTTTTTTGGTATTGGGCTGCAGTTTTAGCGGCAAAAGGGGGACCTACATAATATTAGGCAGGTGATCATAATGTGATGGCTGATCGGTGTATATATTGCAAAAAATATAAAGCAAAATCTGAAATGACACATTGGGTCTCGATGAATGAAACATACTGTATTAAAATTCAAAATGTTTATAGTACATTGTGTAATTCGTCGAGAATAAGATGATGTAGCAACGTTCAATGGAAACCAAAATCACCAACCGATTGAAGGCTGGATTCAAACTCTGAACACTGAAAATCAATGTAAACAATTAAAATCCCAGGTTGTCATGGCAACTCATAATGTGAATACGTAGTGTGTATGGACCCCATGTGCCTGTATGCATTCCCGACAACCAGGGGTGTAGCACAAAATCCTGGGCCCTATGCATAGGCAGTCCTGATGGGCCCCCATCCAGGTAAAATACAATATATTCCAGACTTTTCAAGGGCCCTCTCTCCCCTTGGGCCCTGGTAATCAGTATTGGTTTTACCCCCAGTCCGACGCCCCTGCCGACAACATTTGGGCATGCTCCTGATGAGACTGGGAATTGGGTCCTGGGGATCTCCTTCCAGATCTGGATCAGGGAATCAGTTAGCGGCATTGTGTTCACCAATACATAACGTCCTAGAGGTTCTCAATTGGATTCAGGTCTGGGGAATGTGAGGTCCATGTCATCAAAGCCTTTGTCATCCAGGAACTGCCTAACATTTACATTTGACATTTTATTCATTTAGCAGACACTCTTATCCAGAGCGAATACAGGGACATCCCCCTGGTGCCTTGCTCAAGGACACAATGACATTTGGCAGAGTTGTCACAGTAAGGAATCGGACTGGCAACCTTCTGACTACAAGTCTGGCTCCCTAAGCACAGGTCAGGTCTGACGATGTGTCTGAGGTTTTCATTCTGGTATTTAACAGGAACCAGGGTACCATTTGTTATCGAGTGGAGGTCTGTGCGATCTACAAAGGATAAGCTTCCCCAGACCATCACTGACCCTCCGCCAAAACCAGTCATTTTGGATGATGTAGTAGGAAGGATAGCATACAACACGACATCTCCAGACTCTTTCACGTCTGTCACATGTGCTCAATGTGAACCTGCTCTCATCTGTGTAGAGAACAGGGCATCAATGGCGTACCTGGCAATTCTGGTGTTCTCTGGCGAATGTCAATTGAGCTGCATGGTGCTGGGCTGTGAGCAGAGGTTCCACTAGAGGAGGCCGGGCCCTCATGCCACCCTCATGGAACCAGTTTCTCACAGTTTGGTCAGTAAAATTCACACCAGTAGCCCACTGGAGCTCATTGTGTAGGGCAGTGCTTCTCCTGTTCCTCCTAGCTCACACAAAGAAGCAGATACTGGTCCTGCTGCTGAGTTGATGCCATTCTATGGCCCTGTCCAAGTCTTCTCATGTAATGGCCTGCCTCCTTGTATCTCCTACATGCTTCTGAGACTGTAGTGGGAGAACCTTGCAACGGCATGTACGGATGTGCCATCCTGGAGGAGCGGGAGTACCTGTGTAACCTGAATGGGCTGCAGGTAATTCCTCATAATACCAGTAGTGACAAGGACACTAGCACAATGCAAAACTGAAGTCAGTAAGGATAAGGATAGAGCAATTGTTTGTAACCACCACCTGCAAAAACATTCATGAAAACATATATTTTTGCTGATAACATGCAGATAGTGGATATTTGCTCTTTAGCATACTGTATAATCGTAACTTATATTTTATGCAACAGTTCCTCAGTTCATGCTCACATTTTGACTCATGGAATAAAGTTTTTTTTGGTATTATGAAATAAGACTATGTTCATATGGACTAAAAAAATTGTAGCCAAAATCTTCAGGTGTTTTTTTATAGAAACCTGTTGTTAATAGGTACACCTATTTAACTGCTCCTTAATGCACATTTTAATCAGCCAATCATGTGGCAGCAAGTCAATGCATTGGAAAATATGGAAAATAATGAACTTTATCACAATATGCTAATTTCTTGAGAAGGACCCGTATATGCCCTTGTTACTGAACCTGTATAAAAATAATAAGTGTCTTAGATTTGAAAAGTTATGCTTCAATTTTTAAAAACATCATCAGTTACAGAGTAATAAAAATATAAACCTAAGAACATTTATTAGAGGTCTATTTGGATGTGCAATAGTGTGTTGATTTACAAATGTATACATGTATAATGTTACCCAAAGTTGAAGTAATGGTTGCTGATAATCAAGTTGAATATTCATTTTCTATGTACAACACTCATTAGTGGTCTGTGGGTTTATTAAAGTCCCTTGACTAGCCTGATGTTATTGGAAAAATTCAATCACATGCACAAATGCTGATCTATCAAAAATTTGATAAGTGTTATCAAAACAAAGTGTAATGTGACCGTTGTTATCTAAAAATATCATAAAACACACTTTAACCTAAAACTAATATAAACATTTTGCAAAAAAAAAGTCTTTATATCAATCTCTACTATTTATTTTATAAAGGCATCACAAAATGATTTAACATGCACCGGGCATGAAACCATTTAGTAATGGGTGAACTAGGAGCACAGATTTTATGTTGCATCTACACAATTTGGTGGTCTTGTACAGGGACAATGCGTTCTGAAGAGGTCGAAGAGCTTGGGTCTCCTGCAATGTTCGCTGACACCAGTGGGCACCTTGACAGAGATAGAAGGCAGTCATCAATCAATCAATCAATCAATCAATCAATCAATCAATCAATCGATAAAATTTATTTATCAAGCCCAATACACAACAGCACAAGACCCCCAAGAGCAAACAACACAAGTGATGCACAGTGGCTATGAAAACTCCCTAGTAGGTGGGACCTAGGAAGAAACCTAGAGAGAGGCCAGACTCAAGGGGTTTGCCAGTCCTCTTCTGGCTGTACTGAGTGGGGGATCTGTAAGTACACAGGTCACATTGTTTATCAGTGTTCAGATATTGTCCTAAAAAGAAGCTAGGAATGGGTGGGCTGTGACCATAGTCTTTGTGTAGCATCAACACATTTCGGTGGTCTTGTTAAGGGAGAACGCAATGCTCACCGGAGGGACTTCAGCTAATGCTTAGCTGGAGTCCCTAGGTGGAAACGTGATCATCAAAAGCTTTGACTGGGGCACCAGCACAGCATGGAGGGCAAACGATGGGGACAGGAAGAGCTCCTCAGGCCACATGGTGCTGAGGTATTTTTCATGGGTTTGGGTCCTCCTGGGATGAACATGACAACAGAAACATTAGAGTTGGCGTACCTTGGGTCTAATAGCTTGGTACAGCTCAGACCCCAAAATGTATATATAATCTGCCTCTAGTCCCCCGTCACAAATGAATGAGACTTTAGTGGGGACTGAGAAAGGACAGAAAGACCCTAGTCCTCTGGCACAAACTATTGCTTCCGACCAACCCACATTGCCAAGATCACACCACCAAAGGGAAACCAACAGACCACAACCACCCTGAGTGGGTAGGGTATAGTGTACTCCCATCCCACAAGTATGATAGTCACCAGGCCATGTGGGCTTAAAGCCAAGTCAATAGGTAACATAATGGACATGCCTTAGCTTTAGTATCTCTAGGTCCATCTCTGACCAATATAATAACTAACTATCTAATTTCTTGTCACCAGGGGCTAATCCACACAGTGGTTGGCCTCAAATCAACGTTTGAATTTCAATGTGATACATGCACAATAGAATAGAGCATAACATAATTTCCAGTAGCTAGAAGTACCACGCCGGACTGATACCTTTTTTCACACGCAAATTACATCTAGAGCAACCGACGTGGAAAGTCACTACTGAGTTTAGGTAATAGTCTATTTGTGGTCTATGAGTCTATGAGGGATCAGCCCAGAACTACATGGCAGGACCTGGTCAATGACCTGAAGAGAGCTGAAACCACAGTCTCAATTTAAACCATTAGTAACACACTACGCCGTCATGGATTTAAATCCGGCATGGCACGTAAGGTCCCCCTGCTCAAGGCAGCGCATGTCCAGGCCGTCTGAAGTTTGCCAATGACCATCTGGATGATCCAGAGGAAGAATGGGAGGTCATGTGGTCTGATGAGACAAAAGTACAGCTTTATGGTCTAAACTCCACTCGCCGTGTTTGGAGGAAGAAGAAGGATGAATACAACCCCAAGGACACCATCCCATCCGTGAAGCATGGAGGTGGAAACATCATTCTTTGGGGATGCTTTTCTGCAAAGGGTACAGGACGACTGCACCATATTGAGAGGAGGATGGATGGGGCCATGTAGCGTTAGATCTTGGCAAACATTATTGTTCAATGTGTCAGTTTTTTTTAAAATAACAGCTAAATCTAAAACAGTTTAAAACTGCAGTTAAGTAAACAGTCTGGTACACAATACTTTGTGGGAGTGTTTTCTATCGACACCAGTGACATGGGTTCCAGCACAGCTTAGTGGACTCAGGATAGAGAGAGGAAGCACCTATCAGTCCACATGGTCTTAAAAGAACATTACAATGGTTTGGGACTTCTCAGCATGGCACTAAGTGTTTTTAGGAAAAACATGTCAATATCCAACACCAATTGTGCTTCCATGTGCTTCACTTGAAATGTGACCTCTGCTTGGTTAGTGCCTCCTGTCCTGTAGGCTTTGGGACAGGAGAGATGTTCTAAGTAGGAGCAGGCTGGACAAGCTTAGCTGGTGCGGTCATTGGGTCTAGTTGGCTTTCTTCCTTGATTATTCTGTTGGTGGTTTGGCCATGTGTGATTTCCTACAATCAATAGTCTAGCAAAGTTGTGTAGTACACTACTTGCTGAATAGTGCTTATGTGCCTCTTTTCTTGGGTTATTACAGATTATTCTTTAAGTACATAGTGACTGTATAAGTAAAATGAGAAAAATTAAATGTTAGACTTACCATTGATGTCATCATTGCAGAATTTGTATTTGATCATTTTCACTGGAGACTTCCTGTCAGTAATGTGTTTAGTAAAAAAGGCGAGACATGACAGAATTTGAGGCGTAATAATTCCGGTTGGGTCTAACCTACAGAGATGAGCCCCCACTCATTATTTTTGTCTGATCCTCGTTCCAATGGTACCAAGCATTCCTTGCTAGCATGTCAGGAAGTTTACGAAAAACCGTTTGGCATCATATACAACAACGTTGGGTCCAGGGGGATAATTATATGTAACATTTTTGTCATTTAGTTGAAGCTCTAATTACAGTAAATATAAGGACATTCCCCCAGAGCAACTGACTCTCACTTATTCCACCCAAGTATTTTTTTTACCAGAAAAATCTTAAGTAGACATGCCCTTGTACATTCGTAAAATCTGCAAAGCACTACGGATCTTGTAGGACCGTAATAATTCAATGGAACAACATCCTGGTTTGACTACAGTCACTTTTCTATGTCATTTGGTGGTCGATCTTAAAAATAAACAAAATAAATGAATTATAATAGGTATGACCCTTTTGTGGGTGAGTAGTGGAGAGCCCCTGTGGAATTGTCCTTTAAAGCAGATGGTCCACAGCAGCAGAAAACCACATTGGGTGAACAGGAAACTGAGGTTACAATTTGCACAGGTCCACCGGTCAATAGAAGATTGAAAAAACATTGCCTGCCCTGATGAGTCACGATTTCTGCTGCAACATTCAGATGGTCAGTTAGGATTTGATCTATGATAAAGTCGCTGTCACACATTGTGATTTATTTGTTCTATCACTATCACTCAGGGTGTTAGTCTGTTGTGGAGTCATTTGTAAATGTGACCATGTCTTCTCTGAATTTGCCCGGAGATCCAGCATGAGGCCAAACATATGGACAGATGAATTAACAACATGGAAGCATGTATCCACCCTGCCTTTTATCAATGGTTCAGGCTGGTGGTGGTGTACTGATGTGTTGGGTATTGTCTTGGCACACTTTGGGTGTGCATAATTTAGCATAATTTAAATGCCACAGACTACCTGATTATTGGTGCTGACCATGTCCAGCCCTTTATGACCACAGTGTATGTCCACCATCTTCTAATGGCTACCTCCAGCAATAACATGCCCTATCAAAAAGCAAAAATTTTCCCAAACTGGTTTCTTGAACATGACAATGAGTTCACTACTCAAATGGCTTCCACAGTCATCAGATATCAATCCGATAGAGCCCCTTTGGGATGTGGTGGAGTCGGGGAATCGTGTTATGGGATGTGTAGCCAAAAAATCGGCAGCAACTGTGTGATGCAATAATGTCAATATGTAAAAAAAATATCTGAGGAATGTTTCCAGCAACTTGTTGAGTCCATGCCAAAAAGAATTAAGGCAGTTCTGAAGGCAAAAGTGTCCAACTGAGTGCTTGCAAGGTGTACCTAATGAAGTGGCTGATGAGTTCAGTCCTGTTTAAACTGTAGACCCACCTTCAGAATGCTGTTTGAAAAAAAACTCCAAGCCAGGTATTCACTTTATAAAATTTAAAAACACAAAAAATCTATGTAACACTTTTTACATTGATAAACCCACATGCTGTTATTTTAAGATGATCGGGTTACAATATATATTTTTTATTATCTTAGCATAGTCAACTTTCTCTTCTCAACAGAGTGTTCCACAGTCATGTTGCCAGGAATGCCATCTTGCCAACTTGACAAATAGTCGTTAATAGTCATTTAACAGAAGGCAGCTGATTGGGTTCAAATGAAATCATTTCTATGAAATCTCAGTTGTTTCCAAATGCATAACTCAATACTGTAATTGTGTACGTTTATGAATAAGATTTCAAGTAAAAGCAGTAACTACCAAACATTCAGTGACCTCAGAATTAGCATATTCTAAAACTTTGACTTGAACTTTTGTTTTATCAGTGATTGCTACAATTGTTACAAAAGGGGCACTGTAATTTCCGCAGCGTATTTGTCATGTAGAATGTAGAACACCGTATTTAGCAAAGATCGGAAGAAGTCAGACTTGTCTCCTTGTTACTCGACATATTTACTGTACCTGGACACGATAATGCTCTACTATAATGTCTTTGTGGTAATTACTCTGCCAAGCACCCTGTTGGGGTAATTATTCTAAAAACCATAATTAGCCTCAGCATCTAGATGCAAGCCTCTGAAGTCCCAGAATCCCTTCTTCACTATGTCTCACCTTTGGGTAGAGGTTGTTGTCATCTGGCCATAATGTTTTACCTTACCTCACAGTGTACTGTTCAAGAAAATACATTTGGTTGGCCAAGGTTAATGGAGTTCAACTGAACGAAATAAAGTATTGTTCTTTAAAGTCTCGGGTTGTTGAAACTACCACATCCTTTTGGGATAATAACACAAAAAACAAAAAGTAAGTTTGTGTTTAAAAAACAAAAAGTAAGTGTGGTAAAAACAAGAACAGACCTAGGATCAAAATTCTGCCCAGTTTTCTGCAACAAATAATCATTCAGAAAAGAGTGGTACTATGTGGTTTATAGTTTACTGGTACACTCCAAAAACAAACGGTGCTAAATAGCACTAAAAGTGGTTCATTGGCTTGTAATCGTAGGGGAACCACTTTAAGTGCTGTATAGCACCTATCTTTAAAAACGGTGCTATGTAGAACCATATGAGGTGCCATATAGCACCTTAAGCACCCCAAAGAACCACTGAAGAACCTACTATCAGTTACTTACTTTAACCATGCAATCTCAAATATTGCAGCCTATCACTACATGCACTCTATTTAAATTTACAACCTACTGCCGGGACACGTGCCAATTAATTCAGCAGTGTACTTCACCAGTAGCTGCCAATGTTACTATGTTCCAGCAGGGCAGACATCATGGCAACAAACGACAGGTGGATTCAGGAAATATCATTTCAGCTGGCAGCTACATATCAACAATATTCTAGCTAGCTAGACTACCATAGTTCTTCCAGAAGATATTTAACTTTGTAATGCAAGGTTATAGCACGATCCCTTTCATTTTATTTGAGTTACTGCTGTCAGAGTTGGCTAACTTTAGAATCAAACTTTGGAAATCATGCTAACTTTTGTGCAAATTATATCATTAGGCCCCAAAGATGGTGGCACACATTCAGGGTGAAGTGAGGTGGGACCCATGTATAGTAGTACTGCCTATAAGCTGTCCTATTTTATTCTCCCAATATACTCTGATTGCCTTTCCATGACTGAGTAAGAAAAAATTACAGACCTCCTCCTCTTTTTCCCCATCTGCCATTTCACAATGGCCGGCGAGGCTGTCCCACAGCAAAGAGCACCTTTTATGAAGAGGGCGATCAGTGGAACTTCTTCACTCTATATGGATTTCAGTTTTATGATATCAGTTGATATGGTGAAAATAAATATTTGTATGTGTAGTATATATTTGTTTGTTAAAAATAATAGATATTAAATAAAAATAAATAGCTGTATTGTAAGCAGGAATGTAGAGAGAGAAGGAAAGAAGGATGTGTTAATCTTTTACGTCAAATGTTTACCGAAAGGTTGTAAAAGATGGGCAGAGTAAATGCCCTGGTAATTTTGCTTTGTGGGTGGGAAGTTGACAGAGAAACCACTCACCATATTAACACAGCAGAGAAATTAGAAATAGTGATCAATTCCCAAGCTTTCCTGCATTGTCTAGCAATTTGCGCATCTTAAATTATTTAGAGGTAAGGCTTTTTTATGCCAGCATACTGTGTGTTTTCCAGTGACAAAGCAAGCCCAGCCGAATAGTTTCACTGTGTCTGCCATTTTATGACAGACATGGCAATAAACAGATTGTCCAGATATTTATGCCATCTGCAGCTTGGAGAGATAATTAAAGTATATAAATTAATCAAGTGCAATTAATTAGAGGCTTTATGTTCACAGCAGTACATCTTTGCATGTATAATTTATATTTATTGATCTGTTTGGTTTCATTAGCCTATGAGATAACAGTGGAAATGCATTAGAGGGGAAAATGCACAATTAGCATGCAGCAAGGTCTTCTCGTAATTGATAGATCAGTGCTCGTTCCCCGCAGCTATAAAGCTGTGTAAACTGTCATAAGCAGTTACAATCGATGACTGATATTTTGCACCATATCTCCCTTTTGATTAATGTTGTTTTTGAAACAGCACACCACACTTAATGGGCGGCTGATAGGCATGCAGAATTTACTGTTTAATCAGGCTAAATAATTTATTACGGTTGGTCGTTCCATAGCCTGGCGGTGTGTGTGTTGCTGGTTGGTTGAAATCTGGGATTGGTCTCTATTAAAGCTTCGCTGATGTTATTTGCTCCAGTCAGCAACCAATATGGCTGAAGCATTAAGAGCTCTGTGCATCCCAGCTGATTTTTCATTGACTACACTGCCATCGTTCATCACCGACTGTTTCTTTGCACATTGCACTAGAACTGTCAGACTAAGAAACGTGCTGCAGTACAGTGACTATATACACAATTTTAAAGTTGCCGTAAGCAGCATTGAATTGTTACTGTAAAGACAAAGGGGTCAAAATATGTTTCCTCTTTTTGTATGGTGTAGGCATCATTCAGTTACACAGATAGCACACAGATTGACCCACAGAGGAGAGAACCACATACAGAATGACAGTATCTAGTTCACTTGACCCAGTGCTTGTGTTTCACTGACCCAGCCAGCCAAATCTATGTCCATCAGATGCTACGGTACCTTAACAACCTGAAGGAGGATAAATTACTGTGCCTCTCTACACTACTCATTTGCCTAAATGAGGGGCTTGAAAAGGTTCCATCTCTCCTTCTGGAATTAATTATTTGTTTATTAAAACAAGGATTACCGGCCCTATCGTGGGGTGTTCCAAAAGTAACTCATGCTTAACCTCCACCTCCTCTACTCGTTCCTGACTTCTACTGAGCATTCTTCTTATTTCTCAGCCGCAACAATATTTGTGTAAACCGTTTCATTGACAGCATTTGCCATATTGACAAATATTTGTTTTGTTGTCTCTTAGATGCAGTGACAAACGTGAAGGTGCATTCATGATGTGTTTCGTCTATGATGAATCATGTGGCATGAAAAAAGGAATGAGTCATTTGGAAGTAGGTTTATGAGCACCACATGTTGTTCTCAGAGACCAGCCTCTGTTGATATCCAGGGTTCAGTGTAAACTAATATCACCACGCCACCCACACCTCCATGCAAAGATGAGCCTCTTATACAGTATACCTTAGATAATCAACCATGTCCCTGTAGCCTTGCTTTATTCTGTCCAAGACTGGAGCAGGTGAGTAAAGGAGTTTGGAAGTTAACCCTTATATTCAGTGTCTTGTACACCATGGCGACACATTCGGGATTCTGAGACCTGTTTTGCAGCTGCGAGCCAGACTTTACCATACATATTTGCCCTCTGTCTCAGGCAATTTCCGTTCCCTCTGTTACTGTAAATGCTCACAGAAATGCCAGCCCTTGTTTCAGGTTTTCAGGGCTGTGCTGTAATAGAGTACATGGCTCTGTGCCATATTGTGAGCCGTTCAGAGACTTGAACACCTGTTAGGTTCCTGGGCTTGTCCTATATTTAAGGCTCTTTTAAGGCTCTTTATTCAAGGCTCTTTTAATTATTGATGTTTGGCTGAACAAATGCAAACATTCATTCTCCTCCTTCTAGTACTATCATTTATTTCATTTTATTTCCAGGCTTAACTTAAGCATATTGTCGTTTTCAACAGATGTTTTCAAATGTCACACTCCCATTGACGCTTCGATGTAAACAGCAAAAAAATGCTAAATGCAGTTTTCAAGCGACGTCTGTTCCTTAATAATGCGGAGAGAGATCTGTTTGCCCATAAGTAATGAAAACCTTTTGACCATCCCCCCTCCTGTCTCAAACCGGTCTCTCTGAACCCTGAGATAGTAACAGCAGGAAATATTTGGGACTAGGCTCTTCTCTGATTCTCCCGTCTCTGTCTCCGTGGATGCGGAACAGTGTGGGTTAGGTTGAGAGCAGAGTGGGGCCATATTGACACTGCTGCTGTGCTGCTGTATCCCTTTAAACCCGCTGGGGGCTATCTGATTTCCCTGCAATGGATCCCAAGAGAGAGCAAGCTTCCATTTTTCTTAACTTGTGTATAAGTAAACTGGCTGGGATAGGACCTGGCTGGGAGGTCAAATCAATCTCTGCTATTTATTACTTAGAAATGTGACACTCCTTCTTAAATGTTTCTGTCCCCAGTGATTTAGCCTGAGGCCTGCGTTCTGTCTGCCCGGTGTCAGTGTGTATGCATGCCACTGAGACGACCGAGCCCAGTGCTTTACGACCACTGCGGCCAAATTGTCTTTTTCTCCGTGACTGGCCTTGTGTAAACAAAGATGGGTTAATATGTTCTTTGATGACAGTTTTATGTAAAGGCTTTTAGGCAAGGAGTATGAATCATATTTACTGTAAGTACACTTCAAGTACAAAGACCAGTTAATGCAGCATGAATTAGTAGTCACCAACAGGTCATCTTTTAAATAAAGCGAATAAAATAAATATGATAGTTATCTTGCCTGCACTGGATACACATCACATTATGTTGCCTAGCATGGCTGTGTAGAGAACTGGGACAATGACTCTGCGATTAGTAGAAGTGATGCAACATTTAATTCTGTGGGAAGCAGAGAGAGGTCTGTTTACTGCGTGACAATGTGATATTGTGCTCCTCCTGCTGTCTTAATTGGAAACAGTCTCGCCCTAGAAAAGGTGTACAAGGCCCTTGATTATTGTGAGGCAATCTCTGCCCTCCTTCCTTCACCCCTTCCGTCCCCCCCTCTCCGCCTCGCTCTCTCTCTCTCTGCAAAGAGCAGTGGAGACCTCTAAAGCATCCCTCTAATCCTCTAGAATAGCATGCTCTCTCACCAAATATGTTAATCGTTGCACAACAGCACATTTCTCCTTAATAATAACATTGAAGATGTTAGGATGAGCCAACGCATTCTCATGGCAAGACGTGGATAACCGTAGGTAACGGAAATTTCGCCGCATTACGCAGGCAGACTAACGATACGGCCCATCGATATGTGAGTTTTTTTTAGGTATTGAATCTCCGTTATACCGGAAACACTTCCAAGAATAGACCAATTGTTTACAATTTAAAGTACTTGGGGAACGTTAAGTTCAGGGATAATACGCTAGGTCAGTGAGGTTAAGGTTAGGATCAGGTAAGGTTAAGGTTAGGCTAAGGTTATGGTAAACTTAATTTTTTACAAGGCATAAGTTTTCCTGCCTCCGGAAACATCACATGTGTATGTATGTATGTTTTTTACGATTTCGTACGATTTTGTATAATTTTGTACGATTTTGTACATATCACCATGAGAAAAGCCTGGATGATCGCAATGAAGCAAGTGGTCTAGGCCCAACCAGGCACACAGAAGTGCCTTACATTTGATCAGCAGCATGGGGTTAATCCTTGGGAAGAAATAATGGTGCTGTAGAGCGAGGATGGAGAGAGAGAATATTGAACACTGTTGAATTTACAGCAGAGAAGGCTCAGTGAGAGGATCATTTTTAGAGCCTCACTGCGCATTGAAGGAAAGACTGTCTGACAAGTCATCAATGAGTCCTGGCGCTGTACTAAACTAATGAAAGCCGCATTTGATCTTCTCCGAAGAGGTTCAATACCACTCCTGCCATTATTTAAGTCCTCAGCTTCACCCAAACCTGTTTTCAGATCCACAGAAATCATTACATAGCAGCAGTGAAGTAAACTGTGTTTGGAAGAATTGGGTGATAGCAGGAAATATTTAAAGTGCTTATAATGTATCTCTACTCTATGCATTAGA
This sequence comes from Umbra pygmaea, assembly GCA_016801145.1. Lineage (NCBI taxonomy): Eukaryota > Metazoa > Chordata > Actinopteri > Esociformes > Umbridae > Umbra > Umbra pygmaea. The sequence continues at coordinate 28,402 of JACXGM010004933.1, forward strand.
GTAGGGACACAAAATAGTTACGATTCTAAGAATATTGCCTGTTGAGTGATGTAGAATGAATCATTGCACTTTTAAGTGACATAATGTTTGATATTCATACGTAAATGCTGTATTAGCTGTGGTAAATTGAACATGTTACAGTAGTTTAAGTGTTTTACTTCTCATCACTGATGATGTGAGCTATCACACTGCATTTGTATTTCTCCAAACTTTCACAAGTGTATTTTTATGCTACGGCCTTGTCTATATTTCACCTTTTGTGCTCTGAGAGGAGGCCACCTGAATGTCAGCTGATAAATTCTGCACAAAATATTATGTACAGTAACCTTATCTTCTGTTTATAGACTTTCCAAAAACATTGAACGCTGCCAGTGCTGTATTATTTTCTCACTGAAGCTGAATGAAAAAAAGCCCTGTTGTTGAATTTTATTTGAGCTGCAACATTAAGAGGCCACCCCGATGGTACTAAAGAGATGAGCAGGATGAAAGATTTGGTCTGAGTCTTTGCCAGGGAACAAGGTAATGCGTCATCTGCTAACTTCAATGTTGGGCTCCACTGCAAGCAAAACAACCCCATCCCCGCACTTGAACTGAAGTGTTTCAAGGTTATGTTAACTGAAACATGTTGAAGTAATAATATAAACACAGCGATAACCGGCAGCTTGGAAGATTTCAATAATAAATCACAGACCATAGAAGGCCTGAATGAATCTTTGATGACATAGGATCGAGCAAAGTGCTGCACATGGAATTCCTCATTTATGAAGACCCCCCGCTCCACAACTGTTAATAGTTGATTTTAACCACATGAATGTCTCCATAACATAAAACACACAGTCAAGCCCACAGGTCATTGTCTCCTACAGGTCACTGTATTATTGTTGAACTTCTAAGCTTCAATGCGATCCTGCCTGCACTCTAGCTGTCTCAATGGGTCCCAGTTGGCAGCGTAGGGACAGATCAATGGCTATTGCCTAAAACTCTGTACAGGAGCTGAGTTGTGACAGGAAAAGAGGAAGAGGACAGCGGGGTGGGACGGCTAGAGGGGGAGGATTAAGGAGGTTGCACACGTGCGATGACCGGCGGTGGTGTGGGGGGTGGAGCTGTCGGCCATGACGCGTGGGAAGCATAGGGGAGAGGGGGAAAAAGAGGAGAAGAAGAAGGGGGGCTTGCAGGGCATTGCAACCGTTAGGCCTGCTGATCCTCACATATATATTCTCCTAATTAATCCTGATTACCACCTTTTAATCGCCTGGCTCGGCCTGCCCTGGAATATAGTGACACTTCCTAATGTATTACACCTACGATTTACAATTGTTCCACCATTCCCTCCACTGGCTCTTACAGCCATCTATGTTGACATTGGTCCCATGTGACAGGACCCCCCCCCCCCCCGGTTATTCAGTTGGACAGTTAGTTTAGTTCAGTAGCATGTGGTGTGGTCTCACGTCACTCTGTGCTAGTTAACTGCTTAGTGTTTGGATAACACCTACATCATTTTATGGGGTACTAGGACAAATGGTGGTTGTGATGTTGTTAGGAAAGAAGTGGTACGGTTGACAGACATGAACAGACTGGGTGCAAATTAAAGTATGAAATATGATCAACAACATTTTGGTTCCCTAGAACAACAGTCTTATTTTCTGTATCATGTAGCCAAAGTTTACTCTGACCCTAGGTGCGTGGATAGGTTTTAATAAAGGGTTGTTTGATTACTTGGCTTGTTACCATTTACAATGTGGTCAAGTGAACCTCATGACCCACTGGTCAATCCACCCACGAAACCCAGTCCAATTTGTTATTGTCCAGAGAAGGTACAGACACACTGACCTGCCCCTTTACTTCTGGGTCAGTGGTAGTTGCCCTGTAGCCAGTGTTTGGGCCACAACCATAATAGTTAACAAATTAACTCTGTCCCTCCGCGATTCGGCCCTCCACCCCCTTTCTGAGTCGGTCCATCCCTGGTAGATGGGATCCTGTGATGCAGTGATTGTTTCCACGATTAGGTGGTGGAGAGAGTCAGAGCTGTGGAGCCAGATATCCATCCCCAGACCTGCTATGGAATCGCCCCCTCTCACACCCTCCCACATCCCATGTCTGAAAACAATAGCCAGCTGTCGCCCGCCTGCTGATGTACCTTTGATCAGCCAAATGAAGGCTGCTGGCATTTCTTATGGAGTGGAGATTGCTTATCGATCTATATCAAAATATTCATGCTAATCCCGAGGCAGCAGAGACTATTTTCAGGCTGGGTTAGCAATCAGGCCTGCCCGTCCTGTCTGAGGCAATCTGCTGAGTTGGGATGTCTAATCAGCCCAGGGTCTTGCAGTCAAATGCACTTTGCTGTTTAAATTTGGACCCCTGACATTGATGGAGGAGTCCAGAGAAAGGTGTTGACAAACCAAATTGTTTGTTCCAGCACTATTTTGCCAGAGATCAAGTTCAGAGTAATGCGCAGTGAATTTGTTCATTACGTGACCAAGCCGGGCCGAGGTTGCAGAAGAGAGACGTGGGGTTGGGGAGGATGGAACGGGTGGGTGGAAGGGAGGGCCGTTAGGGGGGTTATGGGTTGTAAATCAAGGAGGTTGAAGGAGCATGAAAAGGAGAGAAGAACCATCCGTTGTCTTTGAGTTAGGGGCCAGTTTGGTTTGTGTTGCCCTACCCTGAGAAACTGTCATGGGAGGTTCAAGCAGATTGGATTATTTTACGGAGCCGCCAGGACAAGACGTCCATGGTCTCTAAACTAGTCATTACTCTCAGTCTAGTCTGTTCACACTGGCTGGGATTGTGTACACACTAACCCAGTGTTTCTTTTATTTTTATTTTTTTGGTTGTGTTAAAAGATTTAGGGTAAGAAGTATATGGGCTCACTGAGTATCCCAAATGAATAGTTATGCAAGACACCTACATGGACACCATTCTAATGAATATGCCTCACTTGAATTATTGTATTTATTGTTTGCTTTATTATGTGGTTTTGTTATGTATATGTACTTTTTATATTATTATTATGTATTTTGTTTTTTGTCATTGTTGAGCTCTCGGAAGTGTATGGTACCGTAGTTGGGTAAAGGGATCCTAATAAAATTTACAAATAAATAACGTATCTATGCATCTGGTCTAATGCAAAGATGGTACTGAACATTATTACTGCTGTGCATGCATAGTAATTATGTAAAAAACACGGTTAAGTGTTTTGTCTGCAGTGGAGATATGGGTCACCACTACAACCTTGCTCAATGCCATGCGGTGTCCCACAGGCCAAATGTGCTGCCCAGGTTGGTAGTAGACCAGCTAACTAGGAAAAAAAGTGTATGGGAAAAAATGTTGTGTTAATAGCTGTCATCAATGCTTGATCAAACAATGATAGAGTGGCACATAGAAAAAAGAATATGTTTGATTTTTCAATTTTAAGGTCATTTTAAGGTTGAGATTGCCAAATATTAATATTAATGTAGATGCAATAATGACTGAATGCTACCATTTCCACTCTGTGTCAAGCATAGTTATTGCATTAACACATTCACTATGTCAATGACATTCATATGCATGAAGCTTTATAAAACTGCCACATGTATGGATGTACAATACTAGATCTATATTAATATAAGTTACATGTAGACTGTAGTGATCTCTATGAATATGGTTGAGTACAGTACATTCAATTGTTAATTGCATTACAAACAAGCACAATTTTTCAATGATATTTCAGTCATTTAGCAGACGCTCTTATCCAGAGCGGCTTACGTTAAATACAGGGACATTCTTCCTGGAGCACCTTAGGGTGAAGTGCCTTGCCCAAGGACACAATGACATTTGGCACAGCCTGGAATGAAACCGGCAACCTTCCGACTACTAGTCCTGTTCAGCTCTCGTTTTAAAAATTTGTGGATTCGCTTAACTTTTTTTCTGAAAGTTAAACCAACTTCTGTAAAACAGAAAGAACTGTCCACACTTTTCATATCATTTTGTATCGATTGCTTTGTTATTACGCTTGAGTAAGACTACAACATTACAGTACTGGCAAACAAGCATGGGCTCCTCTGAAGAGACGATGACAAGTTTGTAGAGATGGAATTACGATGGACAAAGTACTACTGTAAATAAGATTACACAAACTACTAACTACAATGCCATGTAGAGAATAAACAACTCTTAAAAATGTACAGAAAATATAAATTGATTGATATATACAACATTAACCTAGCAACCTGGTATACAGAACTTGTTTTGAAAAGGAATGAAGGTACAATATGGCTAAATGGATGTACTGAAACTGTGTGTTTCTAAACCCACTAAATCCCAAGCTGTTCTTAGACATGGACATATCTAACAATATCAAAAAAATCAGTAACAGTTATAGGGCCCTATCTTACACCTAGCGCAATTGACTTCTTACACAAACGCATGTATCATTCCTATCTTACACCCGACGCATATGGGACTTTTCCCTCCACAGACGCCCGTCGGTAAATTAGGGAATGAACTTGCGTTCGTTGGGCGGTTCAGCGAAAAGAAGAGGTGTGTTCCGGCGCAAACGTTCCCTGTTGCTACCTTGCAGTCCCCGAAAACAATTCCGCCACTGACCAGGAAAAACCTGGTTTAAAGTCAGTGGCGTGTTATTCATATGCTATTTTAAGGGCGCATGCTTAACCATAATGTAGGTGTGCACAACACGCATTTGCTCCTCTCATCTACACAAATGCAGCAGTTCTTTATTATTGCAATACATAATTAGAAGGAAAAATATTACCACACGAGGAAGTCATTGTGATGTCCGAAAATGTGAAAAATAGGTATAGCTACATCTAGTGTACACATTTACTCAAATTATTCATAATGGATTATTTGCACTGATATACATCAACCTCAAGGGAACCCATTCAATCAACAAGTATACACACGTAATTTGCGATGCTAATAGTAAAATCACCTATGTCTTTACTCAGAATTATTCAGGCTCAAACCACGATTTATTTATGGCAACTTTGCCATGATGAATCCCCCCTTGGATGGGTGGCTGGGAAGGGGACAACAGTTATCCGTTAAATACATGGTTAATGATGACGCAATTTATGATGCCAGCAAGTGCGTAAAATGCTGTTTAATCAAAAACACACACAAACACGCAGTGTAGCCTAATTGAACGAATTGAACGACTACTCAAGTCGCAGCATTCATTGTGGCTTGTATTTTACGCAACATTTCCATGAATCATGGATGTGTTGATGACATTAATTACGAAATATTAGAGGACTTCAGGAGACGTGATGTTGAAATGCGTGCAAGCCACTTAAATGCCCAGAAATGCAGAACGGGAGTGGAAAGCTTATTTTACAGAAGAGTATTCTCGGTCTAATGTTAGACTACATTGCAAAAATATTATTATGCATTCATAACCTCGTGATTTAGTGAGAGTGAGTCCAAAACATCGGAAAGTATGCTATGTCTTGTGACATTTCTTTATTTACATTTTTTTAAAGAAAAATCAATAGAAAATCGCCGTTATAATAGCAATCCGCCATGGAACAAGCGCGCCTGCCCTTAAAGGGAATGTGAGATGACGATCTGATTGGTTTATTGCACGTTACGCCCAAACCACACCTATGACTAATGAAGCTACGTTAGACCTACCCATTTTAGATATGCGTCTGGCGCAAGAATCATATTTCCCGCCGGTAAAATAGCAACAGCGCCCGGGACCCTCCCACAATGTAACTTGCGTTTCGCGTTTGATACTTGCGTTTCAGATCATTAAAATAGGGCCCATAGAGCGTAATCAGTATTGTTGTTTCTTTTGGTCACTTTTGTGACCGGTGAGATTAAACAGATAAATGAATTTACATTTTGTAGGTTAACCCGGTACTATTTAAACATTGTTGAAAAATAAAAAAAAATTGTGTATTAGGACTAGTAAATGTTAGGAACTAGCATTATGGAGCCAAGGTTTGACCAAAATAAACGTAAGTAATACAAAAAATAGACAACATTTGCATAGCAAAATTGGACAAAATAATAATGTGTATTTTTAAAAATTGGTTATACTGTCCCTTTATTGTTCTTGTTTTTCAATAAGAACATATATATTAGGAAAAATATATATAATTCTACATGACATTTGACCCACGTGGATAAATTAATGGAAGGTTATATAGTGAATTTTTTTAATAGTTGTGCCAAGGCAGCTTTGTGTTTTTGTATTTGTTTGTTTCTTGTATGGTTGGATATCAATACAGTATATTTGTGCAATGTTTGAAAGGCTAGTCCTGCTGTGAGGAAATACACAATATTAATAAGTTACTGTAAGCTATTTGATGCCATGCAGATTTGTAAAAACAGTGTTAAAAATATATAATGTAAAGTATAATGTATTTGTTTAATTTTTGAAAACTCTAGTACTATATAGAAATGCTAATATATTACGTGCTTGTGACTCGACAAGATCTTCAATAATGGAAGATCAACATTTGGAGACTGTATTCCAGAGTGAGAAGACCTCCAGGCATTCCCAAACCATATGGAGAAAGGAATTGTATACACCTTTGGGAAATGATAATAGTTTAATAAGTCATTACTAGTGTTAATAGTCAAACCTAATTTATTAACTTGGCTTCACTGTATAGAGGAAACAAGCATGCATTTGAATGTGTAACTGTTTTCATGACATTGCCTAACAAAAAATATACTGTATTACAAAAACATAACCGTCGCACATATTTTCTTATGAATACTTTTCTTGGTTGGCTTCCCCAGGAATTTTACCCATACTGTATGCCCATTAAAATTTATATTTTCTGTCCCACACATACCCCTGTGACTGTGATAAAATTGTGCAGCGAACCAGCCTCTAAGCCATTTTGTTAAAGATGCATTTTGTAACTTTTAATTTGTCAGGTCAGGGCAAATTTCCCAGGAGATATATCTTTTTTATTTTTATACCATTATTTTGAACACAGGAACAATGTAGGGACATTGCTAGTTATGTATTGTGAATTGTCAATTTTACTATGCAAATATTGTCTCTGTTTTGTATTACTTAAATTGATGATTTTAAAACCCTGTATCTAATAAAGTTAATTTTTCTAGTCCAAAATACATTTTTTGTATTTTTTTATATTTGTTCCATAAATAAATAATTAAAAGTACTGGTAACAAATATATTGGTACTTTTTCTATTATTTTACCTGTACATTTCCTTCAAGACAATTTGAGAAATATTTTATAAACACAGTAAATGTCCGTTAACACACAGAGCTGATATTACTATGTAATGGAAATCTACTATGTTTATAAAGTATTTTCTGTTATTGTCTTGAAGGTATGAATAAAATGTCTGTAAAATAATAAAATAATAATAATAATAAAAAAATATTCATAAAAGCAATTTGCTTACGTATCGCCAAAAGAATAGCCTTACAATTGTTATTATTCCACCAAATATAGATTTTTGAACTCTTCCTAAGTTAACACATTAGAACTGTGTTGTTTAAAAATGACTATGAACTTATTTTCTTTGCATTATTTGAGGTCTGACAAAACTGCATATTTTTTCTTATTTAAAAAAAATATGCTCTCAATGACAATATATTTATTGAAATTTGGAAGAACTGTTTTCCCTAGTTTATGGAATTTAAAAAACACATACAGGTATCAATAGTTAAACCAGAGACTAATTTCTTCCTCAGCTGTATGTTCTTAGCACAGACCAAGCAGAAACGCCCTCCTAGATTAATCAGATGCCTTTGACATTGTGAATTAGCAGTACCTCCTCCCACCCCCTCATGGCATCTCATGTTTTGCAAACTCTTGAATCCCATCCTAAATGGCAGGCCAATTGTAATGTTCACTCCTTGGTCAACGAGCAGACTCAAAAAGGTTAAAAATGAACAATAATGTTTATTCACTGAACATATGGTTGGCAAAGGTACAAAAGGTAAATCCCAGGCAGAGTAATCCAAAAGCAGGCATAGGTCAAAACGGAATAGCTAGTAAGGCTACAGTACATCTAGGGATATTACTTGGCAGAGTAATCAAAACAGGCATAGGTCAAAACGGAATAGCATATAGGGCTAAAGTACAATTATGGGATATCACTTGGCAGAGTAATCAAAACAGGCATAGGTCAAAACGGAAACTAGAATTTACAAAGGAATGCTCAGTAAAGAAATAGTACTTACAATACCTCGC
>JACXGM010004934.1:0-36487 GCA_016801145.1 Umbra pygmaea
CCCCATAGAGAATCTGTGGGATATTGTGAAGAGGAAGTTGAGAGACGCAAGACCCAACACTCTGGATGAGCTTAAGGCCGCTATCGAAGCATCCTGGGCCTCCATCACACCTCAGCAGTGCCACAGGCTGATTGCCTCCATGCCACGCCACATTGAAGCAGTCATTTCTGCAAAAGGATTCCCAACCAAGTATTGAGTGTATAACTGAACATAATTATTTGAAGGTTGACTTTTTCTTTGTTTTTTTTGTATTACAAACACTCTTTTATTGGTCAGATGAAATATGCTAATTCTTTGAGATAGGAATTTTGGGTTTTTATGAGCTGTATGCCAAAATCATCAGTATTAAAACAATAAATGACCTGAAATATTTCAGTTGGTATGCAATTAATCTAAAATATATGAAAGTTTAATTTTTATCATTACATTATGGAAAATAATGAACTTTATCACAATATGCTAATTTCTTGAGAAGGACCTGTAAACACAAAACAAATTGTTCCTGAAAACGCAAGACATATTCAATATGTAGCTACCGTTCAAGAACCATTATAATATTTGAATACGGTATGTGCAATTGCTTTTACTTAGACCACGTGGATGAAAATCATCACATAAAATAATAACACTAAAACAAAATTAGTTATGTTTTTGAATAACTGAGTAATGACCAATAGGATCGTGTCTCTTTAACCTGGAGCTTCTTATTGGTTAGCGTATGTGCATCCATTCTCCTAATTGGTTTTGTACGTGAAGCGCGATGTTTGAATTGGTTGAAACTCAGTCTGGACGTCTGGAGGTATCAGCACTCCACTGACCGTCGCTCGTGCAAAGCTAATCGTGAGGTGTATTCCATGCCTACGGCGAGACGGTTCGCGAAATAATTTAGCTAGCAATCATTTGAGTATTTACCAAGTAAATACATTCACGACATTCAACTTTACAACATCCGACTGATGAGGTAATTTCATTTGTTTCAAAATCGGACTTTTCTGCATTAACAACATGTGAAACAACACATTTCCCGGAACTAGCTATTTGGCTAGATAGCGTACTGTAGCAACTAGAAAACGACTGTACAGTAGTTAACTAGTATTTTGATGATCATATAGCTAGCTATTATGTGGACAAAATCCTACTCGAGGAGGTTTTGATTAACTAAATTGTTAATTTCGTTTTAAATCATTAACAACAACTAGGTAGACGAGAGTAGCTAGCTAGTTATGTTAATCTGTCTCAATGTCTGGTTGCATCTTCCAAATGCCAACCAATGCCTGGACTGAGTTCACAGGTCAAATGTGTTTGCTATCTTAGCTCTGCAGCAACATACTAACTGTTTGTAACTAGATGTAATAAAAAGTATTAATGTTAGCTACGTATACACAACATAAACAAATGGCCAAGAAAACGTTCTTCCGCCAGGAGTACAGTAGTTCTGTTACTAAAATACTCCCAATTTTCGTAACACAATTTACCGTTGTGTGGCAAGTTACTTACCTATAGCATGATAAAACGATAGTTTAATTAAATAAAACAGATTATATATTTATATATGCAGGCGTTTGCATAAGCATTTGAGATTTGCTTTCTGTACTAATATTAAGCTCTTCTGATCAATGTAATGGCACTGTGTACCTGTTTCCCGTTGAGGATGAGGTCAGGTTTTACGGTTTCTGTTTAGCTACTTGGACAGTAACCCACTTCTCAGATGTAAAATAAACCGTAGCAACCTAGAGTAAACACCAATGTTTTGCCTGCCCTTAGGCCCTTAATTCATTCATTCATGTTACCCTTCCAAACTAAAGCTTATGTATGGAGGGTCAACTTTTTTTAGTAGGTAAACCTGTGAAACCTATGAATGTAATATGTCCTTACCCTCAACATCCAGTTATGGCTGTGTCTATGGCATCTCCATGTGGTGTCTTGTCTGATGATGAGGAGGGCATGGCTGTGTTTGAGTCTACGGCAGCTGATATGGGCAGCCTGGCAGCAGCGCGGCTTAACGGAGTCACTCTGCCTGAGATCTCCATGATTTCCCCGGGGCTGGACCCTCGACCATCCATCAGACAGGTAACTGGCCTTAGCTCTGAAGTAATCACATTACTCGTGACAATCTGTTCTTTATTACATGCCTACCGGTACGTATTTATTAATCATCGGTAAGTAACACTGTGTCACCACCACACTGCATTATGATGACTCTGCCAACTTGAGTCTTCTGGGACAGCATTTGTAAGTGTTTGAGTTCTCAAACTGTGTCCCTTTTCACAGGGCCTTAGGATAGACACTAGACAGTTACTGATTTGGTGTAACGTTCCCTTTAGCAGTGTGTTTATATAAGAGATGGGCCATAGTTTCACATCAAGAGCTTCATTACATAAAGTACTTGTCCTTTATCCACTGTTCAGACATTACAAAAACTGTTTGCTTAGTCACCATTCCATCAGAAACGCTCAGGGCTATGAGGTCATCTTCCATCAGTTTTGATTCCATAAATGTGGCACCTTAAAACCGATTTCCATTGGTAGTGCAGTTGGGGAATAGCCGTGTGGTCTGAAGATGTTAAATGTCTACGCCCAGAGTGGCCTACATTATTATCTACATTATGTCAAATCTTTCAGAAGGCCTTGTTGATGCCGGAGGTGGCCAGCCAAGTTAGCAGCGACGAGGGAAGCAACGACAAAGTGAAAGTGTTCCTGCGTATTCGTCCTCTGACCGATGACGAGCGGGCAAGAGGAGAGGAGCAGGTCAGAGCGATGACCTCACTACTACATCCTGTTAAAACGTCACACTGTCCTGTTCTCCCTGCCAACAACCAAGTACTCGCAAGATCAATTAATTCTCAGTCCTCTCATTCCAGGGCTGTGTTTGCATGCAAAACCAGGAGAGCCTGATGCTGAAAGCACCCAAAGATTCGCAGAACATGAAGAATGCAGAGAGAGGGGTCACGCAGAGCATCCACAAGTTCAGCTTCTCAAAGGTAACCCCGCCTGTCTCCGTCAGCAGCCAAAGAGAGATGATGGCCCTGAGCACGGCTAGTGCTACGCTATAACGACACACAATCTGTTAAAGCTCATAGACGTGTTTGTGCATGTCTCCCGGCAGATCTTTGGCGCGGAGACGACACAGCAGGCCTTCTACGAAAGCACCATGAAGGACATGGTGAGAGACGTCCTCCGGGGAGAGAGCCGCCTCCTCTACACGTACGGTGTCACCAACTCTGGAAAGACCTACACCATTCAGGGTGAGTGCAATAATGTTTTTAATAATGTAATGTTAGTCAAAAAATATATAAAGCTGTTGTAATGGTGCCAAACGAATGTAACCTCCTCCCCGTAGGAGTGGGTCGAGAACCGGGCCTCCTGCCCAGAGCTCTGGTGTCTGTGTTCAGGAAGCTCCAGGGGCGTCTCTACGAGTCCGCCGACCTCAAGCCCGTCTTGTACCAGGAGGTGCGACAGCTGGATGCTAATGAAGTCCGTGCCGAGGAGATCCGAAGGGACTCGCTGCTCAAAGAGGTGAGTTGAGGACGTGTGACTCTGGAAGTATTAGCGGAGGTCCGTTAGTACACGCTCAATTTTTTTGTTCCCCCCTTCATACCACAGGAGGACGGCACAATGTCGCGGATGCGTGGTGGCACCAGCACGTGGGACAGTGGTGTCGGGGGCCTTTCTGTAACCAGCCACATCGCCACCCAGCTGGAGGGTAAGGCAACAGTGGGCAGCGGTGTTATATAGGCTTTGATGTTTCCTGTGTAACCCTGCGTGTTGTTCCTCCGGCAGACTCGGACAGCGTGTGTCTGGATGTGGACAGCCTGTCTCACAGTGGAGGGGAGGAGCTGGAGGAGGGCGTGCGCTTCTCTATCTGGGTTTCATTCTACGAGATCTACAACGAATTCCTCTATGACCTGCTGGAGGCTCCGCCCTCCCTGCAGCCCAGGAAGCGGGCCACCCTGCGCCTCAGTGACGACAAGCAGGGGAACCCCTACGTCAAAGGTGACCTGTTCAGAAAGAACTTAGATCTTCTAATTGTTGTTATAAATCGGGTGGTTCAGATCTTGAATGCACTGGTAAAAGGGTTTACAAAAGTCTTCCAATGCGGCTATTTGCTGTTGTAACAATTGTTGTTAAATTGATTTTTTTTTCATTGTGTGAAAACAAATTGTGACTGAAGTAGCATGGGTTGACATGACTGGATGTTGTGTTACATGTGCGTGTTGTAGACCTCACCTGGGTGCAGGTCCGCAGCGCAGAGGAGGCTTGGCGGGTGCTCAAGGCCGGCAGAAAGAACCAGAGCTTCGCCAGCACTCACCTGAATCACAACTCCAGCCGCAGTCACAGCATCTTCTCCCTGCGCCTCCTGCACGTGCACCAGGAGGCCCCGGGGGGCCAGGCCACACGCATCAGCGAGTACGTCCAGCCCGCTCTTTTCCTCCGTGTGTGTTTGTGACCTACCGTTCGTTTCTCTGACACTGTTTCCCTGCACTAGGCTGTCCGTGTGTGACCTGGCCGGCTCAGAGCGCTGTAAGGACCAACGCAACGGGGAGCGCATGAAGGAGGCCAACAACATCAACACGTCGCTGCACACCCTGGGCCGATGCATCGCTGCTCTGAGGCTCAATCAGAACAACAAGTAGGTTCCACATGCATGTTTACTGTAATTGTCAGGATGTTTTTGGTACAAATTTATATTGCAAATACTATTTCCTTTACCCATAACCTCCAAAATCTAATCCTCGTACTTTAACTTAACACTTAATGCCTTTAAAACGAACCCTCATTACAACCCCTTTTAAAAAGAACTCAAGGAGCCAGTTGATTTTGAAGCACAAATACAGAAATTAAAACGTACAGCAGTCTACTACTAAACTCAACTCTTTGCATAGAATTTGTATGTAGTTCCAGACGGCCACATCTTTGAAGCTACTTAAATTTGTATTTCCAGTAGGCTATACACAGATTTGGCTTGTTGGGACTACAGAAAAATATTCTGCAAAAAGTTTATTTAATTCATTAGTGGAGGCAGTTTTGTCTGTGTACTCTGCAGAAATTTCCGTTGGGAAAGGGTGATCAGACACCGATTGGATGTTTTATCATTCTCTAATTAATGTATTTCAGCGTTCCCGTGTTTCCACACCTATCATTTATCTGAACAATATTATACGCCCTTACATCGTTCATGAGTCAACGTGGACATGCTCTCAGCTCGGAATAACTTTTTGTTTCAGTTAGTTTTTTTCCAACAGGAGTTATTTTTATAACATTGGTCATGCTGAGAAGATCTCCAAGGATCAGGTTTGTTACCCTTGAATGGAAACACTTTACTGTACAGTTTTGTGGTGCTCCCAAGTCACAAACTGACAAGAGCCATCAAATAAGAAATCCACAGAATTGCATGTATCAGTCAAAGCAATAATTTTGTCGGTATTCAGTTTTGAGACTTGGAGCATCAAGTTATACCATCACATTTCATAGTTTCCAGGTGCGATTGGTTACATAGATTGAACTCATATTCCTATCAAAGTTCAGAGACGTCAATGATCTAGATAACGATCTGGACGACCCCGCTGATGCACGAGATGGGTGAACGGTCAGATACAATAATTTCTTATTGACCCTTCATGTCCCCAGTATCATACAAAGAAAGTCCTGCTGCTCCTATGGTGTTGCTTTTCTTAACTCTGTTCATATTCTGTATCAGAATATTTCTAATTCCGTATTTCTTATTCCACTGGGGAGAAATGGGCTGTTTGAGTCTATTTATTCTCCTGTTGCCATGATGAACAGTGTTCTCTGTTCCATTGAGGGCTTTTCATAACCTAATGCTCACGCTTAACTCAGGGTTGCTTCGACTCCAGAGTTGACTGAATTAGTTCTTACCACCTGTTCTGAAATTGGGAACTCTGAGTTTGACAGCTCAGTTTCAACTCAGCTTGTTAACCCTGCTTTCTGAGATACCCCACCTGGTCTTACATTTCATAAGACTGCTGCGCGCACACACAAAGTAAATCACATGAAATGTTAACCTTCGATGTAGCATCCCAACAAATCCCATTGTCTTGTCCCCAAAAGGTCGCGACCCCCTCAGGTGGTTCCGTTCCGAGACAGCAAACTGACCCGGGTGCTCCAGGGCTTCTTCTGCGGCCGTGGGCGGTCCTGCATGGTGGTCAACATCAACCCCTGCGCCTCCACGTATGACGAGACCCTCCAAGCCCTCAAGTTCTCAGCCATTGCAACTCAGGTACCCACAGCCTTTCCCCTGGCAGAGACGCTTGCCCGGTTCTAATAGAGGTCCCGTTGTAACTGCTCTGTCTCCTCTCAGCTGGTCCACGCGCCGTCCTCCAAGACCCGAGTGGCCTACATCCTGTCTCTGCTCCGGGAGCCCCAGGCCAACGACAGCACCCTGACTGAGGAGGACGAGGACAGCGACGACGATGAGGGCGACGTCACTAGCATGTTCGATTCAGAGGTATGCTCTCTCAGAATCGTCGCTCTGGTAGCCGAGCTGGGTGTTTGGTGTGCCCGGCTGAGTAAGTCCTACTTTGTTTTGGCCAGGCTTTGCTGCAGGCCATCGACGTGCTGAAGAGGGAGGTCCAGCGCCAGCGGGACGAGAAGGAGGTCCTGGAGGCCTCAGTCAGGGAGCAGGTGTTCTCTGAGATGATGGAAGTGATTTCGGGAATGCAGGATGACTTCAGCAAGACCCTGGAAACGGAAAGGGCTCTGATGGAGGAGAGATTTGAAGGCAAGATCAACAACCTGCAGAAAAGCCTCAAGAAATACTACAGCCAGGAAATTGAGGTAAGAAAATTATCAGCTAAAACTCGTGTTTAATTTCTTTAATCTTAAGTTATTACAAGCTAAATTTTTATGTATCTAATTTCAACAAATGCAAGTTCAATGTATTTTATTTAGAAAAGATGATTACAAAAAATTCTGCCAAAAGGAAATTCGCTCACAAATACTTTATTTGAAAGAGAAACATTTCTGTTAATATTATAAATATTTCCGCTTCGGCAATGATCACATGCTGTACCTCAAGGTTGGATTCTGGGGCCAATATAATTCTCTGTAAATGCTCTATTTTCTGTAAACACAATATGCCACATCACTGTTATGCTGATGATTCACTTTCTGCTAAAACTAAGTGATAGCAACTGTTTGAAGTCTGTTTTTGACTGCCATAAAGTTTTTGGCCAACTGACACTTCATTTCTCCAACTTAATGGAAAGTGATCCTATTTGGCACCCCCAGATCAATTGAGGAACTATCTTAAAATTTGGGGCCCTTGTCCACAAATGTGCACACCTGTGCAAGAAATGTATGTGTTGTCTCAAATTAATTCTGTTGTCAAAGGTAGCTTTTTTCATCTGAGGACTATTGCAAAACTAATATCCTTCCTCTCTCTATTAAGGACTTGGGGATTGTTATACACGTATCATCTCAAATTGATTATTGCAATTCTTTGTACTCTGGAATTTGTCACTCATCCTTATCACGCTTTCAGCTTGTCCAGAATGCGGCTGCTAGATTGTTGACTGGTCCCAGGAAGAGGGACCATATCTCCCTAATATTGGCCTCCCTTCACTGGTTATCAGTCAAATATAGAATAGATTTTAAGGTGCTGTTAATTTAAAGAATTACATGGCTTGGCTCCATTGTATATTTCAGATCTTCTTACGTTGTATCACTCTTTGGATGCCCCTTGATCATCTAACCAGTTCTTTTAAGCCATTCTACGGTTTCAGTTGAAAACAGGTGATTGTGCCTTTTTCAGTTCTGGCCCCTAGACTGTGGATTAAACACCCCCCACCACAGAGACTGTAGAGAGCTGTAGCTGCTTTCTGAGTGGAGCTTGTTTATTGTAGTTCTAACACGTTGTCTTTGTCTAAAGAGGTTTGTGGCCTTCCCTTTTTCCATCCACTTTGCTGTTTTCACAAAGGATGTTGTGATGGCGTGTTTTACGTTGTAGTTCAGCGTTGTCTCTCCATGTGCTTAGTCTTGATGTGTTTTTGTTGTAAATATGCTGTTGGCTTGTTTTTTCTTTAATCCCAGTACACATTTCCTTCAGGAGGCCTTTATTGGGTCATTCTTGTAAGAACATATTTCCTAATTCAGTTGCCTGGTAACATGAAGGTAAATAACGCTGATCCCTTGCCACCGTTTCTCCTAGGAGCGTGACGAGCAGATTGAGTCTCTGAGTGCTGCCCTAGAAAAGAATGACCGCGGACCCCTAGCCGAGCCCGCGCCCCTCCCACTCTTCCCACCCCTGGAGCTGGGAGGACGGTCCGAGGGGCCAACGCCTCGTCGCTCACAGCGCCTGGCCTCCGTGAGCACCGGAGACCTAAGCAGGTTGAGGGCAGAGCTTGACCAGTGCCGTGCCGAGCTGCTGGACAAAACACGAGGTGTGGAGCCAGAGAGTGAAGCAGGAAGTGTGGCGCCATTGAAGAATGACCCGTGTCTAACTTTACCCTCTTTTCCCCCAGAGCTGAGACATATCCAGGGGCAGCACACAGCCCCGGAGCCCTCCGACGCCCTGACAAATGCCGCCAACCGCAAGCTGGTGGAGGGCCAGAAGGTCTGTATGTGCTGTATGTAGTCAAACTGTATTCAGCTCTGCGCTTCCCAGCTTTTAAACACATTTCTTTTCTCCTGCAGAACCTGCGTCAGCTGCGTCTGGATCTGCAAAGGCTGGGTCTAAACCTGCAGTCTGGAGAGAGGGCTTGCTGTCGCAACACGGGCGGGGAGAGGCTGCGCAGCGGGCTGGCAGCAGCAGACGAAATGCTTGTCAAACAGGTAAGCGCATCTGTGAGATGTCCGCCTCAAGCTAGGGCGGGCCTTAAGTTTGGCTGGGCCGTTGTGTGCCTTTTAGCAGCACAAGTATTTGTTAGTCTGAGCAGGAACAATTGGAAATGCAGGTTAGAGGTCAGGTGGGTTACTTATGTCTGGTTACACATCTTACTGTTCTGTAGATATAGAATAATGTCTGAACATCCCAATAATGTCTGAACAGTGATGGTCCCTTGCATCACTGTACTTTGGTTTCATGCTATATGCTAGGCTAAGACCTTGTGCAGAAGGACATTTTAAACCTGAGCTTAAACCCTTTTCAGATATTTCACATTGTTCGTGTTCTATCTTCATATTTAAACCCCTCCCAATCCCATTAAGATCCAATAGTCAGTGATGAAAACCAAATAAAGAAATTCAGGAAGGCTTACCATTATTTCACATTTCTAGAGCCAGTGTGAACTTTTGTATACATTTAGCAAAAAAAAATTGTGCACACCGATAATGCTTTTTCTGTTATTTCTTTTATAAAAAGTCCTATTTTCTGCTTAACCTGCTAGGAATTTAATGATGCTCATCTTAATAATTTTTTGAAAAGTTTGAAAAAAGTTGCAAATCCTGGAGATAATTAACTCCTTACACCAGTGGAACATTGTTCTGGAACATTGTTCTGGAATAGTCCATTTGTTTTTTAATTTCAGCAAAAATGATGTAATAGTAAACTGATGCAACTTTAAATTGATGTAATTTTAAGCACTCTGGGGAAGATGGAAACACAATCCAAACCATATTTGTGGCACAGCACGACCCTGCAATGGAAAAGCCCCACAAGATTCACACAGAAACAACTGCACTTGGTGAAATGTGAACATTTGAGATCACTGCCACAAGAAAAAAAACAAGAATATAATAAAACACAGAATTAATCAATTATTGAATCAAATGCATTAATAGTAATATATTATACAGCAAACAGAAATAATTGTATTGGTAAAATGAATCTAGTGCATTAGTGAAGTCCTCTTCACCCTTCATATATGTATGTATTGGTACAGTGATGCAAATTCTATTTTGGCTGTACACTCAACATGGAAATATGATTTGAAAGATTAATACGAAGCAAGAGGTTTAACAAACTGAAAACAAAACTTCCATCCTGGCATTATAAGTGAGCATATGTATTCTGACTATTCATTTTAAATGTAAGAAGTATAAAAGCTGGGGGGGCGGTTAACTGTCTCCTCTTCAGCTGTTGAAATGCATGTTCAATTAGAGGATTACTTGGGCAACAACATTTCACATATGTCCCCAAGGTCAACCTCTTGGTTGTGTTAGGAGTGTGTTTTAGGGCATTTTGCTGTTACATTTTGAGGCACAGCCTAATGAGGCTGGTGGCATTTTCTGTATATTACCATCAGTAAAGATGAGTGAGCCAGTTGCAAAGGCAGCCATGCATGCCCATGTCATGACACTAGCTTCACCATGTTTCCCAGATTATTTGGTCTATGTCTATACCAGCCGCGGTCGAAGGTTCTTAATTCGGGATGCCGGGCTCGCGTAACTGTCGGGACTGGGGAAACTGAACGGTATCACACAATGGGTTTGATGAGCTACACACCGTTCCATTCACTACAAGCCCGGCATCCCCAATTAAGATCCATCGACCGCGGCTGGTCCATACCTAACTTTTGTGCTATGGTTCTAATTAAATTGCACCTTTTAGCATCCAATTTGCTTGCTTTTCTTTTGTAGACAGTCCTACATGAGGTCTAGGGAGCTCTACTGACATGACATGTAGAGTCAAGACTAAAGTATTGGAGCTACATTCACAGCTCTTCTGTTTTAACCATCAATGCAACAGGGAAAACGTGGTCAGATGTGAGACGTGTGCCACTCTGAAAGTCCTGTTATTCCTAGTTAGAAAAACAGGACTTTGAATTTGGAATGTTTCAATGTGCCCATATATTCTTGCTTGATATTTGTTTTTAAAGCAGAAAATACTAATTTGATCTTGCATTGGGAGGGCTGTGTGGCTGCCAGTAGACCAATCATGTGTCTTTATTTCTCCATCCCTTCCTGTCCTCCTACCTGCTACTCAACTGTTGTACACTAAAGGGGACTAACTGCACCGCACCATGTAGCTTAGTAGATTAGCCCACAATAATGGCACTTTAGTTGGCCTCTCCATCCATCCACTGTCCTCTCTTACCTTCAACCCCTGCCCCCCTATAACCCTGTCCCCCCCTTTAGGGCCAGACCTTGGTGGAGCTACAGAACAGCCTGGTTCTGGTCCAGGCTGACCTGAGGAGGAAAGGCCAACACCTGTCTCAGCTGGCCCCCTCCACCCCCTGTAACAAAAGGGGCTGCGTGTCGAAAGCTACCAACGCCGAGAACCAGCCCCCAGAGAAACGGCCGTTCTTCCGTACAATTTTCACACCAAAGAACCAAAAGGGATGCCCACGCGAGGATCAGACGACACCCTACTCACGGATCCTGCGCTCCCGGCAACAGTCTCCGCCCCCAAGTCCTGGCCCAGTGGGCAGGTACAGAGTCACAAAGTGCTGACTGAAAAGCTGACAATCACGAAGCTGCATCTATCCGCTGTGTGGGTACACACACACACACACACACACACACACACACACACACACACACACACACACACACACACACACACACGTTAAACTGATTCCACCAAGGGCTGAATCTTTTATTGGTGCCCAATTAAGAGCTAGACAACCAGATAATAAATGAAGGTGAGAACAAACACCAGCAGACACTTGGCCCTTTATGGATTCAGATTGACCCTGGTGTTCTATAACATTATGCAAACCAAACTGTAAATGAGTACTGTTAGTGGTTTAAAGTGTTCCAAGTGTTATTCCAGTTTAAATGTACGCTACGTGTTTTCCTTTGAATATGTTTGTTCTTATGACGAGTATTAAACAAGTTTCCAGTTTTTGATGTGAGAATAATGTATAGGAATGTGTCAGGATGTATGATAATGTGTAGACTAGTTGGATAACTGAAACACTACTGGTGTGTTGTCTTTTGCACAAAATCTGTCTGCCTTGGGAGATTTTCCATTACTGTCTAGAATACTGCCATTTAAGCTTTTGTAATCCTTTCATACAATTTAACTAAAAACATTGCCAATGATATATTTGTAACATTGGATATAAATTGTTGAATAAAGTCTTGTAAATAAACTCATTTATTTGCCTTAATGTAATCCACATGCAGTTTCCAAAAATATTCAAGACAATTTTCAAATTCAAAACTCAAATGAGGCACCAAACTAAAAACACACAATATTTACATAACAGGTTGACATTCAGAGTCTCTTGGATGACAAGTCGAATATAAGGTTATGCCATAATGGATTTAAAGGGGCTAGGGGGTGAAGGAGGACAGGTCGAGGGGTGAAACTCTTCTGACGGGGGTGTTGTTGGAAGAGAGCGGGCCAAACAGGTCTGTTGACGAAGCCTCCGTCTGGTCCCTGACTTGGGAGATCTGTCGGAGCAGGGCCTTTCCTTCCTCACGAGCCTGACGGACAAATACTAGTCAGCACCTCAATACATTACACTAGTTATACAGGATGAACTGCTATGGAAATGCACATTACATCTACACAGCTTAATTCTAATCTTTTACTAATTGGGTGTTTTGACCAGTTACATGTGAACACTACTCTAATATGGGGCCATATTTACAGAAAATCTTAAGACTAAAATTAACACCTAACCCGCTGATTTAGGAGAAGTGTTATAAAGCAAAAAACAGCTCCTCCTATCACCGAGCCTCCCGATAAAGGCAATTAATGATTAAATGTCGATAACCTTACTACACAGGTAATCGCAGACTAATGCATACATTTGTTAATTTTCTAGATGCTAAATAGGTCAATGGAATGATAGACAATTTTCATCCCAAGCATCTTTTTTGGTTTTCAAAGTTATCCCAACTTCTAAATGTCTCAAGCATAATGTACTTTCTTTGCCTTAGAAATAAATTGTTTCTGTTTGCCAAATGTAGCAACAGGCCTATGCTTTAGTCAAATAATGAAAAGACTGCTTATGCATATACGCTAATTGTTTTTGGGCTGACAATTAGCTGAAAATATAATTGACTAGTCTATATATCATTTCCAGTTTCATGTGTCCAGTGAGTGACACTACGGCTACATTTTTATTTGAATATCTTTGTTTCAATATGGCAACGCAACATCCTACAGTATTGCTGTGATTAATTCAATGACACCCATCCACTATCAGCAAATCACTGAAGACATAATAAGTAAACTCATTCATGGAACACTGCATCATCCATAGCAACGGGGTCAACCACGCCCTTACTCTTAGCATAAAAGTTCTCAATTTCTTACTAAAAGTTGGTCTCAGCAGCTCTGTGAATAGGTTGTAAGATGAAACTCAGGTCTAAGTACAATTATTGGGGAAAACATTGTATTATTAGTCAACACAAGTTGTCTCTATTTTATGAAAACAACCATCGGGATTTCAGGGATGTTATACAGGCAGTATGCTTACGTCGTTGTAGTCACAGCAGCGCTGAGCGCAGAGAGACGCCTCATCGTACAGCTTGTTTTTGAAATAGAACTGGCCCAGGTACCGCAGGGCTGTGCTCACCTCCGCATGCTCTAGTTGCTCCTGTAAAAACACACACCAGCAGTGGAAACCCAGCAGCTCCTACGCTTTCAATGGAGACTCAAGTGTCTCAACATCCCTTAACACACAGTTGGGCACGCCAAGGCCTGTGGGCTGAATCTGGGCATTGATCCAATTTAATAAAATACTACAATTATAAAACACTTCTAAAATTACATTGTAGAAATTATCATGGACCAATAAATGTTTTAATAACTGCCCTTCTCTGGCCCACGTCAATCACCAACAAATCTAACATTACAAAAGAATTGTGTGGCCATCTGCTGAATATCAAAACCCAGATTCGGCCCTGGAGTCAAAAAGCGTTGAGACCCGTCTTAAGAGTGTGCTGACAGACACAGGACAGTTGAGAAGGCTCACCCCACAAGAGAAGACGTCTTGGATGTAAATGATGTAACATTGAGCTGCGTCATCTGATTCATTCAACTGTTCGTGGAGCCTGTCATCAAAGAGTACAAGTGTTACGTAATGTATTGCTACCACAAACTGTTTCAAATTCACGATTTCATTTCACATTTTGTCACGAGGACTTGCCAGTAGGGATGCACGATTAATCAAATTTTAATCACAGTATTAAAACCCTCCAAAGACGCCCAGCGCTCTAGAGCACAATTATCTCACAAACCTCAAAATCGGTTGTTTTTTACTAAACACATTACAGATAAAGTAGGAAGCGAAAATGACAAAATAACAACACTGAATTGATGTAGGACATCATCCTGCACAAACAACACCAACAATTTCTGGAAGTGAAAAATAGCTGGGATTTCACAAATGTATAGAAATATAATGAGAAATGGGTGCAGCATTTTAATGTTGACTTGTTTGTATGGCCTCCAAACATTGCACACTGGTCCAGGAGCCCTGGGGGCTTGACAATATGCATTGAAATGCCTTATTCATCATGGTTTACATCACAGGTGTCAAACCGGTTCCACGGAGGGCCGAGTGTATGCTGGTTTTTGGTCTTTCCTTTCAATTAGAGCCCAATTAAGACGTAGACTGCCAGGTGAGGTGAAATCCTAACCAATTAGTGACATTCAATCATTCAGGTACAAGGTGAAAACGAAAACCTGCAGACACTAGGCCCTTTGTGGATCTGGTTTGACACCCCTGGTTTACATGCTTTTACAGACAAAACAACAAAACATACACATGTTCTTCCATTTTAATTTTTTTATTTATTCTTTAAGGAGATGCACTGAAGTTTGGTGAATAAGAGGAACCTTATTATTTTGATGCACACATTTGTACATAGGCAGGAATGTAGCACAATATACATGTGAAAGCAGTTAAAATTAGCCTGTGAGACAATAAAATTAGTTTTGGTTAAAATCAACAAATAATCGTGATAATTAATATTGATCAGAATAATCGTGATTATCATTTTGGCCATAATCGTGCAACTTGCAAGTGATTAAAATACAGAATTTAGAAAAACCTAAAAACCTAATTATTTTTCCTTATTATTTTTCTTATGAATGTGTTGGAAATTAAATTCAAGTGCCATCTAATACTAGACTAGACTCTGCTACCTCTGCCATCTTGATTTGACTTTAAAGCAAAGCGTTCCCAGGCTCTGTGTGTATCATTAACTGCATCGCTGCTTTAAAATTGCACCAAGCCAACAAAGCGTGACAGAGCTCCAGCAATACTTACTTTGCCAGCTTCAGTAGAGCCATCCGCTCGACGTCCCCCACAGAATATGCCCTCCAGTAACACTGGAAAAACAGGAGGAAGAAAACTGGCAATTTACAGGAATGGCAAAAAGAAAACAGAAAACATACAAGATGAGGTAAACATGTCAGAGCAGAGATACGGCGTTGCTGACAGTAACCTTCTTGGCCTCCACTTGCTGTGTGAGCTTCTCATAACTCTCTCCCAGTGCAACCAGCATACGAGAGTCATTGGGCCTGAGAAGACAGTGGACTCATTTACAATACAGTATGGAACAATTCAGAAATACTGTTTCACTAATTAAAAGCGGGGCGGGTGTTGGTGATATGCTTTCCAACATATCTGATCATTCTCTATCCCCCCCCACACACACCTGAGTTGGTGAGCCTTTCGATAGTAGTAGAGGCAGTAGAAGGGCATCTTGAGGATCTCGTAGGTCTGTCCCAGGCCATACCAGGCTCGATAGTCTCGCTTGTTCACTTCGATAGCGTGCCTGATCCACAAAGGAAGCATGCGGAAAGATGTCAAACACTGGAGCGGACCTCTGAAGTCTGCCCTCCGGGAAAAGAAGAGCATCAGTCTCACCTATAGGCCTGGATGGCAGCAGAGGTGTTCTTCATCTCCATGTACTCGTGGCCCATCAGAGTCCAGGCGCCCAGGCAACGAGGGTTCAGCTTCAGAGCCCTCTGGAAGTACAGCGCTGCCTTTTCATGCTGCGACCGAAGGCTGTAGTAGTTGCCTACGTGCAGGACAGAAATGACACTTTCTGGTTGACCAACACTTTCAGACTGTGCTTCCAGTCTCATTGTCTAGTCCAGTGGTTCCCAAACCTCTCCTTGGGGACCCCCAGACAGGCCATGTTTTTGTTTTAACCCTGAAATGGCACACCTGATTCAATTAGTCAAAGGTGTAATTAAAGACTAATTGGACCAGTTGTGCCATTTCAGGGTGAAAACAAAAATATGGCCTGTCTGGGGGTCCCCATGGAGAGGTTTGGGAACCACTGGTCTAGTGTGCACCGAACACAGTTGTAGTTTTCATATGGGTTCGTGTCTGGAGTTGCATGAGGTGTGACCTGTCATTCCACTGTGGGAGTGGCAACCATCTTACCAATGACACAGCAGGTCTCAACCCGGTACTTGTCTATCTCCACCAGGTTGTGCGCTAAGTAGCTGAGCTCTGGCTTCATAGTCTGTGGAAACACCACATACAGGCTCAAAGACACAGGATAGAGACAGTCTACTGGGGCAGCAGGTAGCCTAGTGGTTAGAACATCTGACCAGTAACAAGAAGGTTACAGGATCCCATTTCAGAGCCAGCAAAGTATAAAAAAATTATTATTAACCTTAACAAGGCATATAAGCCCTAACTGTTCCTATAAGTAGGCTATATAATGACAATGTAAAAGATATGCAGTGAAGACTGACCCGGACATAGAGCAAGTTGGAGAACGTGTCCATGTTCTCGATGCGAAATGGATCCTGCTCCCGTAACTCGTTGAACAAAGCCAGGGCCTGGTCGATATCTAGCAGACAGCACAGGTGTGGGAGCGACCGGATAGTGGATGATATCAAACAGGGTTTCTACATAAAACCATTGCTTTTATTATTAATAGAGCGTAACCAACCTCGAATGTTGTGGTATGCCACAGCGATCTGCGAGATGATGTAAGTGCTCTTGGAAAAGCCTGCCTCGATAAGGCTCTGGTATTTCTGCAGGGCTTCTTTGATCATCTGCAGCTCTGTGTACACGTGGGCCATGAAGAAGTCTTTGATCCAACAGTCTGGCAGAGTCAAGGCCTTGAGCTGATCAGAGGGGGTGAGGCCACAGGTACAGCATTTCAACAGTCAACATGTTAGATTATATAGTCCTCCAAAGGGAAATCTGATAGTGTTGTGAGGAACAGTCAATGTGTAATAATTTCAATGTGAACGTGTTGTGAGGAAATGTCAATGTGTATTACAATTTCAATACAAATAGATTGTGAGGAAGACTCAAGTGTATTACAATTTCAATACAAATGTGTTAAGGAAGAGTCAATGTATATTACAATTTCAAAACAAATGTGTTGAGGAAGAGTCAATGTGTATTACCATGTCGATGTTGGTGATGAGGTTACAGAGCTCCAGCCACGCCCCCCAGTGGAGAGGCAGGGCACGTGTGGCTTCTACAAACACATCTACGGCCTCCTTTAATAGATCCAGCTTTCGCAGCACCACACCATATCTGTGTGCACAGCAACATATATTTTTTTAGATACACTTTGTGTGTATGTGTAATAGGGCTGGGCGATATGGCTAAAAAATGATATCACGATATATAAAATAGATTTCGATACGATATGCCTGCCGATATATTGAAATATAATAATAATATAGGACCTGCTGTGAATTGATTAAATCAAGTCTGCTGTATAAACAAATAAAAACAATACATACAAAAATTATTGATTGACCTGGTTATATTTCTGTTTAGAAGTTTCAGGTAAAACTGAACTAGAAGCAATATGAAATACTCCTCATTTGTTAGATGTTTCTTTGTTTCAGAACAAAACCAGCTGTTATCACGATATATCGATATGGGATATTCTTCTCTATATTATTTTTAAAAACTCGATAACGATACATATTGAAATATCGCCCAGCCCTAATGTGTAAGTGTGGCATATCAAAGTCCATCGTGGGTGGTCCAGTGCGAGGTGCTTACAGGTACAGAGCAAATCCGTCCAGCTCTCCAGCGCCGTGCTTCTTACTTAGCTCCACACGCAGCTCCCTCAGTGCCTCATTCCGCACCTGGCCTTTCTCCAGAGGCCCTGCAGTCAGTCAAACCAAAATAACCAATTCAGACATTGAACTCCGTCTAGAAGAAAGACAGAGTTCAATGTCTGAACTCTGTCTAGAAGAAAGCTTTAGATTTAGGTGGAATGGATTTTTTCCTTCAGGTGGCATAGAAAGCTAAGCTTCTCACCCAGGCTGTCCACTGTCTCATCATCCTTCTTCTTTTCTCCAGACTGGAAATGAAGAACAAAAATCAAATCTAAATTCAAAGATGCTACACATGATGTTCACATGGAGGAGTTGTAATGACACTGGCACAATTTACTTAATTTCATTGTTGACAAGTGAATTTCTAGACGTAAGATAAAAACCAGCACCTCACCAGATAGCGGGAGTACATGTACAAGAAGTATGCTTTTTGGCTGCGGCAGCCCCGTAAGAAGTATGCAGCGCGGTCATATTCTTTTAGATCAAAGTAGGACTTGGCCAGGCCAAACGCATCCAGGTCTTGACAATCCTCCTACAACCAAAATAGAAAGATGGTAACACACGTTTAAATTGCCTCTATATCAACAATGGATAAATTAATTTCATTCATGCATGCATGCATGTACGTATGTATGCATGTATGTATGTATGCATGTATGTATAGGCTAGAAACGTTGAATACTATTGTGAATTACCGGTAGCTACCCATTACTGGACACAAACCTCAGTAAAAACCGCCGGTGGGGGTAGATCATTCTTGGGCAAGGGTTCCAGGGCAAATGCCAATTCTGATGCCCTGAAATAAAATGGCACATACGAATCGTGGAGACGTCGTTACTGCATGCATTATCTTTTAGAAACATGACCTGGCTGAGGTAATAATAACAAAACAATCTGTGGAGAATAATTGTCTGATATCGTAAGGTAGCTGGTAAGTTAGCCAAGTAAGTACTGTACTGTAGCTTGCTAAATGCTAGCAGCCGTGAGCACCGAATCTAGCTTTATTTTCTTTACCTAAAGGGATACATAGACGTAACATTCAGAATAGTTTCTTACCATTTCACACTATGTACAAGTCCTCTTTCTTTACAAAGCGATATCACCGATATCAGCTGTTTTTTTATTTGAACTAAATCACCAAACTCACTACACAAGGCCGCCATTTTTCATACCATCATGTGTACGTCATGAAACACAATGTTTTTGATTGGACAGCATGTGGACCAATCCACTTTTAGTCCTAAATGTTCTTTTTATTTTGGTGGTTTTTGATGTTGGCAATAGTTATATAGTTAAATGTATCAATTCTTAAGAATATGTTACGTCTTATGGGTGTATATAGAACGGTCATGTAATACTTTGTTGCAAAAGATAGAGACGAGAGCGAAACAATGCCGCAAATACAACATGTGTACCAGTCAGACCGCTGGATTACCGCTAGATCACACTAAGATCAAGACACTACAATGCAGTTTATCATGTATCCAGAGGGTGGCAGGGTAGCAGCGTTTAAGAACAAAATGACTAGTACCTTGAATAAACCCAGTATACCGGTAGGATAAAGCTAACGAAAGAACGATGGGCCATTGACAAACTCCTCACAAACCCTTACTAACACTTATTCATGTTGTCGATGCGCGTTGACAACGACTACTAATGTTAAAATACAATACATCCAGCATTGTCTGTATTGTACATTGCTCCAAAAAATTAAGGGAACACTCAATTTACACTTCGGGTCTCGATGACCGATTATTGTGTAATTTATTATATACAACAAAACAACGGTCAATGGAAACCAAAATCACCAACCGACTGAGGGCTGGATTCATACTTACACCGAAAATCAAAGTAAACTATTGACATTACAGGGTGTTTCAACTTGCGTGGATTTCATCACAGCAACTCAGTGTATTCCCCCCATGGGCCTGTTTGCACTCCCGACAACGTCTGGGCATTGTCCTGATGAGACAGCGGATGGTGTCCAAGGGGATCTCCTCCCAGACCTGGATCAGGGCCTCAGTGAGCACCTGGACAGTCTGTGGCGCTGCTTTGTGGCGTCGGATACAGGGTTCAAAATTAGCACCATTTACCATCTAAATGCTGGTAAAATATGCAGGTGTCTTGTAGATTTGCATCACTCACCAGCCAAAAAAACTATAATCATATATTGAGTGGCTGGTAAAATATGAACATTCAATAGCAGTTTGGCTGGTGGATGAAAAAGTTAATTTTAAACCATGGTCGGATGCACCGATACATAACGTCCCAGAAGATCAGTTGGATTCAGGTTGGAGGAACATGAGGGCCATTCACTGGCATCAATGCCTTTGTCAACCAGGAACTGCCTACACACTCTTGCCACATGAGGCCGGGCATTGTCCTGCACCAATAGTAACCCAGTGCACACTGCACCAGCGTAAGGTCTGACGACGGGTCTGAGGATTTCATCCCAGCACCAAACCGCATTCAGGGTAGCACGTGGAAGTCTGTGCGACCTTCCAAGAATATGCCTCCCAGACCATCACTGACCCACCGCTAAACCAGTCATGCTGGATGATGTTGCAGGCAGCATAAAATTCATGACGGGGTGTCCAGACTCCTTCACATCTGTCACGTGCACAGTGTGAACTTGCTGTCATCTGTGAAGAGAACAGGGCGCCAGTGGCGGACCTGTCAAATCTGTTGTTCTCTGGTGAATGCCAATCGAGCTGCATGGTGCTGGGCTGTGAGCACAGGTGTCGGTCCTTCATACCACCCTCATGGAGTCTGTTGCTGACAGTTTGGTCAGAAACATGCACACCAATAGCCTGCTGGAGGTCATTTTGTAGGGCTCTGGCAGTGCTCCTCCTGTTCCTCCTCACACAAAGGAGCAGATACTGGTCCTGCTGCTGGGTTGATGCCCTTCTCTGGCCCTATCCAGTTCTCCTTGTGTAACGGCCTGTCTCCTGGTATCTCCCCCATGCACTTTAGAATGTACTGGTAGACACACCAAACCTTCTTGTGACTGCACATATTTTGAGGTGCCATCCTGGAGGATCTTGACTACCTGTGCAACCTGAATGGGCTGCAGGTACTGTTTCATGATACCAGTAGTGAGAAGGACATTAGCAAAACACAAAACTGAAGAAGAATCAGTCAGGAACTAAAAATAACTTAAGTTCATGGCCACCTGCACAGCTAACTCCTTTCTAATTTTCTGCCAATGTCCCTCTCATAATATCATGAACAAAAGCATGTCTCGTAGTATAATATATACACTGTATACATTTAAATGTATTACTTAATGGTTTTCTGATACCAGTCTATTCTGAAGTGAGGTAAAAAGGGGAGCATTGGCTTGAATTAACCAATGAATGAGGCCTTTATTGCTTAAAAAGGCCACTTTTATTCCCTGTTCCTTTTTTCACAATGGTGATAACAAGAGAGCTTTCTGAGAGCATCAGCAAAGCTATTATTACTAGTGATGGGAAATCAAGGCCTTTGAAGCATTGGAGGCTTTCATCAAATTGGGCTGAAAAATGATTTGATATCTCGAGTCTTGGAACTCACTATTGCCACCTGCTGGTCAGAAATACGTATGGGTTTTCATGTACTGATCATAGACCGTATATATCACTGGATGTAACATGTGTGAGGTCACCCATTGGTTTGTGAAGATCCGATTTGGGTCATCAAATTTGCCGTTACGGGCGCAGACATCTTGGTTGCGGATGTTACGATTTTAGATGAGAGGGAGGAGTAATCTAGCTAGCTAACTGAGATTAATTGGGATGCTAACATTGGCTAACAAAAAACAGTCTTAAAACAAAATGTAAAACAAAATGTAATGTTACTTACCAGAAAAACTCAACTGCCAACTCCTTTGTGTCTTGTCATTACAACCGAACGCCATAGCCATGCCCTAAACTCCCCTTTGCATTATCGTTGATTTTAAAATCAACAAGACCATAATTTAAAAAATAAACATCATTACATATTGCAGAAGGCTTAAATCTAATGATTGAGACCATATACTCATTATGAAAATGTTTACTGAGTTAATAAACCAAGTGAGAAGTGTCTCAAATTCTCATAGACTATTACAGAAACCAAGCTCTTTTGCAACCAGACGTATTGCCCCCAGCTGGAATTCATATAGAATGCAGGTATAAGGCACTTCTGCATTTGGGTCACTTTGCCAAACCGGATCCTCCCCCTATGGTACTGATGAATGTTGTCTCGTCTTGTGTTCATTGACTTGATGTTACATCTGGGTTGCAGCCCTAAATCACATTAAATACGTTCTGAGGGAACTATTTTGTAAAACCGAAATATGTCAAATATGAACGTATGAGAGGGTCAATTACGTTTGTAGGGAACTAAATTGAACACTCGAATAACGTTCAATATAAACATTAGAAGATCATGACGTAGCATAGTTTTTGCTAGGGCGGAGGTCGGGGATGGTGGATGGGCATATAAATCTGCGACTTGCATGCCAGTGTTCGCAAGTTCAAATCCAGATCGGCACTTTGTGTGTGATTTGTTCTTTATTGCTTGCTTCATGCAGACAGGCGATTGTCGGTTTTTGTAATGTTAACTCTAACCTTAATTCTAACCTTAACCTCAGTAACGTCATATCTAACCTTAACCGTTAGTAACCTCATGCCTAACCTTAACCGTTAATATCCTCCTACCTAACCTAAACTGTGAATGTTGCAATATAATTTTGAACGCTATGGAATGTATGGAATGTTCTCGCATAAATCCGCTAAACGAAATGTACCGGAGCAACGTCATTCAAGCACAAATATAGCCTAATAACAAAACGTGCAGTTCAAATGTAAAAACACCCTAAATAGGTTGGCATAGTACGTAATTTAGGTTTTCAAAATAGTTTCCTGAGAACGTAATTTGGGAGAAATTCTGAGATTTACGGTTGCTGGGTTGGATAGATTACGAAAAAATTGGATGATAGTTGGGCAGCATGATAACATAATTATTGTTATTATCATTATTTAACTTTTTAGCACCCAAGTCCTACAACGTTTAAGAGAGAAACACCATTTCATCTTTTAAAAATAAGACCGCTCCTGGGCAGGGTGCTTCCATACAACCAGGGCCGGCCCGAGCTACAAGCGAAACCTGTTTGCCTGGCAACACTATATTGTGCCGGCAACACAAACTCTGAAAATAGCACTCGTTTTAATTCATTGCAATAACCATTGTTAATTCATTATAAAGCTAATGAATTGTAAGTGGGTTTTAAAGTAATTTAATTGTTAGTAGGTTTTAAAGAGCAATATCCTCCTACTATTTTGCAATACTACTAAAGGTCACGGTGAAGGGAGGAAGACTAAAACTTCTACTGCTGAGGAGCACCTCTGCTAAAGCACAACCACTAACACTAATACTACTACCCATGGGCGTCAGAGCCATTGTACGAGAGGGGGACGAGTCCCACTCACTTAAAGAAATTATTAGTTTGGACCCCTGTTAGGACACCCGACCCCCGCCAGCTTGTCCCCCCCACATTAGAAATGCTTCTGATGCCCATGCTACTACCTCTACTTCTTCTACTACTCCTAATACTACTACTAATCATAGACAGTAAATAAAATGGACACAGCAATGCTATAGACTTCGATGGAGACCAGTGAAGTCAGTTAGAAGCAATTTTCCGGTGGTGGCTGAGCATACTGTGCAGCCTCAAACTGAGCTTGACGATGTAGATGTGATGTGAGCAACCTGTCTAAAAGTTGTAATGCTGCGTTCCATTTGTCCCGGAAGTGGGAGGTCGGAACTAGGAATGACGTCACACCTGAGTTAAAACAAGTTGATCGCATTCCAGTTACCCAGTAAGTGGGAAAACAAGATGGACGCCTCCACAAAAGCCTTCATTGTTCTTGCCCTTTCAGAATATAAACAACTACAGAATAACTAGCCATGTTAGCCATTTTTAGCAAAACCAGTTGATAAAAAATGCATTTTTTTGTATTTTCACGCCTTCTAACGCCGTAGCAACATGTCCAGGGACAGCAGTTGGACAGTACTGTGTGTATGACAATTTTCATGAAAAACAAAATAAAACAATTACTAAAAATTAACAGTAACAACAACTTTAATTTACTGTTGATACAGGGTGCTGCCATCTTGGATAATGAACTTTGGGGTAGTAAAATTTCTCAGACTTTGCGACTAGGGATTCCCACTTGTGTGGGCGTTGCAGTTAAAATTCTGACGAGAAACTCAGAATTTCCGACCTCCCGAGTACAAATGGAATGCGGCATTCGTCTTCTGGTAGCTGTGCCAGAAATCTGAATCATTCAGAATCTTGCCTCCTGCAGAGATGGAGAGCGTGAGTAGGAGTTGTCTAGGTGCATAGGAGCAGGAACAAATACTTTGTTCCGATGTTTTTCATGGACTCTCTATGGGCTTCTTCCTTGACTGTATGCCTTCCTGTCCCCCTGATTGCATGTGAGCTTCTCCGGGACTATACAGTAATTTCTCTACTGTGCGACAGAAAGTTGCGTGGTTATGACACAATCGATAGCCTATTTTTACAAAAACAGCTGCTACAGGGCCATAATGTGAGATTTAAGGTAATGGAGCCTTTTATACATTGTCGTGTTTCTTTAGAAATAAACAAAGGGCAAATAGAATCTTTAAACGCTTCAAATGTAAATTTATTCACTGTGAAAGTGATGCCAAAATGAAAGGGAGTCTATGGAATGCTAAAGGAAGGTGGTGCCTTGTGAGCCTCAGAATCTCCCCATAGAAGGTACACTTTCCGGATGCTCGAATACCCCCTTTCTACTAATTCTACTAATACTACTACTAATACTACTACCACAAATACCGCTGCTACTACTACTAATACTAATAATACTGCTACTACTACTGATAATAATGTTACTGCTAATAATACTTCTACTACTACCGCTACTACAACTAATACTACTACTACTACCACTAATTATGCTAGTACTACTAATACCACTACTACTACCACTAATTCCGCTACTGCTACTACTACCGCTAATAATGTTACTAATACTGTTACTACTAATAATACTACAGCTAATACCGCTACTACTACTACCACCACTAATACCACTACTACAACTAATACTACTAATGCTGCTAATACCGGTACTATGACTAATACTACTACTACCAATACTACTAATACCAGTAATACCACTAATACTACATCACTCATACCGCTACTACTACTAATACTACTACTACCGCTAATACCACTAGTAATAATAATACTACTATCACCACTAATACTGCTACTTTTACTTATACTATTACTACTAATCCTGCCAATACAACTATTTAATATTACTACCACACTAATACAGCTACTAATACTAATACTGCTAATATCGCTACTACTACTAATACTACAACAACTACAACCACACACTACACCCAATCCAGCCACACTCTACACCCACCCAATGAACCCACTCCACGCATCCACTCAACCTACTCCACCCACTTACTCTAACAGCCACTCCACACAATTACTCCACCCACTCACTCCACCCTGTTACTCCACCCACCCCAACCACCACACTCAGTTCCTTCACCCACTCCACCCAGCAACTCCACCCACTCCAAGCACTCCGAACAGTTACTCCGCCCACTCCACCCTGTTACACCACCCACTCCACCCAGTTACTCCACCCACTCTACCCAGTTACTACACCCACTCCTCCTTGTTACTCTACCCACTCCACACAGTAACTCCATCCACTCCAACCAGGTAATCCACCCACTCCAATCTCTCCACCCAGTTACTCCGCCCACTCCACCCTGTTACACCACCCACTCCACCCAGTTACTCCACCCACTCTACCCAGTTACTCCACTCACTCCAGCCACACCACACAATTACTCCACACACTCCGACCACTCCACCCAGTTACTCCGCCCACTTCACCTAGTTACTCCACCCACTCCTCCGATCAGTTTCTTCACCCACTCCAACCACTCAACCCAGCTACTCCACCCACTCTTCCCATTTACTCCACCAACTCCAAACACTCCAACCACTTATTCTGCCCCTTCTCTATCTCCGATTTCTTCACTGCTTCCTTGGAAGAACAGATGGGATCTCCTGCGCTATTGGTCAGTATTACATCCCTTCATTCCTTGAATGATTCCAGGAAGATGAAAAGATTGGTAGGAAGATGAGTATTCTGTTGAGACGTAATTCTATATAATCATGTTAAAATACAGTTTAAACAGTTCAGAATGGTATTACTAGGTATGAGGGTTATGCACCTAGGATTTAGGGCCTTTAGATTTGAAGGACTGTTAGGCTATCTGAGTGTAGACGGAGGCTTTTTGCAAGGCTACTCAAATGGCCTTGTAGAGAGGCACTGTGACACTTGTTATTGTAGAGATATGAGCATGGGTTATTCCCTCTGAGGAGAGGGGTAGCTAAGTCACTGTTCAGACAGATGACTAGGACAGAAAGACCATCAATTACTGTTCTTATATTATACCATTAGAATAAGTGTATAGCTTATAACTCTATAATATATTAGACTGCTTATTACTATATGACCTATTATATATTAGTTTGTAATAACATCACAGATTTAATACATGTTTAATCATTCAGGCATTTTCCAGACAGGACACAGATAAGGGGTGACTGAGAATTGGGAACAACAACTAACGAAGGCCATTTGATAAAATAAAATTCTAGAATGGTTAAGATGACCTGTTGATCTGCTCATGTGAGACAGTCACAGGTCTGAAGGAGATACGGGTCATCTTGTATATTCCTATATAGGCTATATAAGCCAGCTCCTAATTGTGATTCCAGGCTCCTTCCAAACCCGTCTTCTGGTTCCTCGTCGTGAGATTCCTGTATTCAGACGAGATGTACTTGATTAAATATTCTAGGATCAACCACACTCTGTCTCCAGAGAATTCATTTTAAGCAAGATCCTTTTTATCTGCAGAAAAATCATCTATTTACATGTTTTAAATCAAAAAATAGTTGTGGCTGTATGATGTGAATCCTCTGGCTAGCTGAGTACAGTAAATTAAAATGACTATGCTAAATAACATAAAACTGCAAATTTTGTATGACGAGGGAAATAAAAAACAACCTCCTTTGGCATCATTTTGCACTGTGTAATCATCCCTCGTGTGAGCTGACTAAAGGCTTTCGTGTTTACCAAGCAGTGTGATAAGAATAGGATGCTGGACGATGTTATTGGATGAACCATGTGAACGCCCTTCACCATCTCGCACCTGTAATTTTTGGCCGCCAGGGGGCTCTCAATCAAAACAATAGCAAAACATGTACTTGGATGGCGTCGGGAGTTTTTTTGTTATCGTCGTCAATGACAACCTTCCAATCTAGCATCTCCGGCAGAAAAAATTTCACTGACAAAGTAATATATTGTTAAAAAATTATAACTTCATTCACGTTATGTTTGGCGGCTCCCTGGATCTTATAACAACTAGAGTAGTCACAGGTTATATGACGCCATTTACGGGCGACAAAATGAAACGTCAGTGGAAACATTTAGGATAATGTAAGTACACAACTAAGAAATATATATAATATATGCATAGTGATGTTTGCTTTTAATGCAAAGTATGTATTTTGTTATTGTTTTGATTGATATTACATATTGTACCTTTAAAGGAGTTGCAGAGCTACCGACTAGGCAGGGTCAGTGGCAGTTGTGTAACTAAAAAGAAACATTAGCCCTAAAGTTTCCTCATATTCTGTATACACCCGGGTCAAACTGTCCCACCTTCAGTAAACTCCACAATTAGCACATGTAGGACAGTATGTGCACTGCGTTTGCAGATATATTTCTTACAC
Source organism: Umbra pygmaea (assembly GCA_016801145.1). Classification (NCBI taxonomy): domain Eukaryota; kingdom Metazoa; phylum Chordata; class Actinopteri; order Esociformes; family Umbridae; genus Umbra; species Umbra pygmaea. Next base: position 27,758 of record JACXGM010004934.1, read on the forward strand.
TTGCAGCACACATTGTGTTTTGCAGTCCTTTTTTGGTGGGCAGATCTGACACCTCTTTCATGCCCCAGCTGGGGCAGTGGCTGGCGGAGTGGCTAGGGCAGCTGGATCCTCAGGTTGATCACGAGATCTAGCCCTCTGAAAACCTTTTACAACTGCTACAGATGCATCTGTGTGGGGGTCATGCTCCCTTCTTTTGATGAATGATGCATCATGTTCCGGGTTGTATTCTTCTTCTGACATGTCCTCCACTTCCTCTTCAAAATCAGTAGAGTAGTCTTGCTGGACAATTGAAAAAATCTGTTCTAGAGGCTGTTCAACAGTGAAACACGCAGTCACGTCTGGACATGTATCGAAGACAATATTGGTAGCTTTTTTCGAACAGCTTACATGGAAATAAGAATAAAGGCAACATTTCACCTTTGTTATATTGGGGTCAGTCTAGGAAATGCCATGATGTATTAAGTTGAGTAGGGGGATTGTTTTCACTGCCTCCTTCTCACAAGTGATCCAAAAAAAAGAAATTAATGACATCTTGTAAAAAAAGACAATATAATGAGGTACATTTCCAATTATTTCTAAAGATATTGTACATGACATACAAAATACTCAAGGTGCCAATAATGCTGACCAGAACTCTATACAGAACAGAAAGTTCCAGCGATATCCAATTGTAGAGTGTTTCACCCAGTGTATGTGTTGCTGTTAATCTGTAGTCTGCTTTGAAGAGCACAGACCCTGGGATTGTGACATGCAGCAGTGGCATGGTTCTGCCTGAGAGCATCCCCTTGGAGAGCTGTGGAGGACGGACAGCAGCTGGGACCATACAACACAAGCATGGTGACAAAAACACAGAATACAAGAAAGACTGACTGGCCTGTTTAATACACATTTTAAAATCCTGTAATTTGAGATGTTATGTTAAAACAACATTTACAGTAGTAAATGTGGTGGGCTTGAAGGAGAAGCAGGAGGATAAGGAGGAGTTTGAAGTGAAGTAGGAGTAAATGCAAGACTAGGATGCACAGGAGTAGGAATAGGAGCAGGGAGAGAAAGGAGGAGCAAGGGTCGTAGAAAGAGATGAAGGAGGAGAAGGAGTGAAGGTGAAGAAGGAGGAGTAGAAGGAGGTGTGGGGGCGACCAAACAAATTCATTAAAGTTTGTTTGATGTTTCTACAATCGAAGGATTGAAGAAATATTGGTAATGAGTTAACTAATGCTTATTATGAAAAGTGTTTTAAAAATAGCAATTAATGTCATCATAGTAGTGCCCCTATCCCTCCCATTCTTTTTTTTTTATTAACCTTTATTTAACCAGGTAAGTTGACTAAGAACAATTTCTTATTTACAGCAACAACCTGGGAGCAATTAGGGTAAAGTGTCTTGCCCAAGGACACAACAACATTTGGCTCAGTCAGGAATCGAACTGGCAACCTTCTGACTACAAGTCTGACTCCCTACCCACTGAGCCATCTGCGCCCCTAAAAAAATTCCAAAGGCGATTTTCACCGAAATCAAAAATAAGGAAAATCCTTAAAGTAGCGTGTCCATCCTAATTATGCTTTTAAATGAAAGTTTGACTCGAGTACATTCAAAAAAAGACATTAGGTTGCATTTTGGCGAGAGTTGCGCTTTAAGTTGCAATAGCCTAAACCTCTGAAACGAAGTTTGTTTGTTTTCACTACCTTAAACCATTCAGGAGATAAGGTTTTTGTTGTAAATTGTTCATTATGCAAATTGTGGTAATTAACATACTCATAATTGATGAACATGAACATGACAAGTCGCAACAGCCTAAAAATCTCAAACCACGTTAGTTTGGTCCCACTAGCTTGAACGGTTTCAATGTTACTTAACACAAGTTGGCTTAGTCTCAATAGCTTGAATGGTTCATGAGATACTGTTTTCAAGTTAATAAATGTTAATCATGCAAATTGCAGTAATTAACATACACATACTTGATAAACATGTGAGAATGACAAGTTGTTACAGCCTAAATATCTCAAACAAAGTTGGTTTGGTGTTCTAGCTTGAACGGTTCAATAGATTATATTTTAGAGTGGATTAACGTTAATTATGCAAATTTCAGTAATTAATAACATAATCATTGGTGATCCACATTGAAGAGTTTTAAATAGCAATAGCCTAGTCATCTGAAGTAGATCAGCAGATCAAGAGATACTGTTTCAATGTTATTTAATGTTAATTATGAAAATTGCAGTAATTTACATAATCATAAGTGATACACATTTGAGTGATTCCGTGAAATCGGTGCCTTTTGCGTCCCTAACAAATAATCAGTACTAAAGTTGCTTTAACAACAAATAAATGTGTGATTGAAAAAAGTAATGTTACTATAGATCATATGCATTAATATAAGACCAAGTAAAACCCAATAAAATATAATTTTAAATAATTAAAATCACATTTTATATGCTATGGGTAAGGATTTTGGCCTGTCCCTCGCTATGGTTGTTCTTTTTCAAAAGGACTTCTGTGATGATGTCCCTGTGTCCTGCATTGCATAGTGTAGTGTTCATACTTTGAGGTACAGTGCCTTGTGAAAGTATTTGGCCCCCTTGAACATTTCAACCGTTTGCCATTTCAGGCTTCAAACATAAAGATATAAAACTTTAATTTTTTGTGAAAAAGCAACATCAAGTGGGACACAATCATGAAGTGGAACAAAATTTATTGGATATTTCAAACTTTTTTAACAAATTAAAAACTGACAAATTGGGCGAGCAAAATTATTTGTCCCCTTTACTTTCAGTGCAGCAAACTCTCACCAGAAGTTGAGTGAGGATCTCTGAATGATCCAGTGTTGACCTAAATGACTAATGATGATGAATAGAATCCACCTGTGTGTAATCAAGTCTCTGTATAAATGCACCTCCTCTGTGATAGTCTCAGAGATCTGTTGAAAGCACAGAGAGCATCATGAAGAACAAGGAACACACCAGGCAGGTCCAAGATACTGTTGTGGAGAAGTTCAAAGCCGGATTTGGATACAGAAAGATTTCCCGAGATTTAAACATCCCAAGAAGCACTGTGCAAGCGATAATATTGAAATTTAAGGACTATCAGACCACTGCAAATCTACCAAGACCCGGCCGTCCCTCTAAACTTTCAGCTCATACAAGAAGACTGATCAGAGATGCAGCCAAGAGGCCCATGATCACTCTGGATGATCTGATGGAGTCTGCAAAAGACCTGAGTCTGGGACGGAGATTTGTCTTCCAACAAGACAATGATCCGGTTCACAAATAAACATATCCAGGTGTTAGAATGGCCAAGTCAAAGTCCAGACCTGAATCCAATCGAGAATCTGTGGAAAGAACTGAAAACTGCTGTTCACAAACGCTCTCCATCCAACCTCTCTGAGCTCGAGGTGTTTTGCAAGGAGGAATGGGCAAAACACCCACAGACTTACAGCTGTAATCGCAGCAAAAGGTGGCGCTACAAAGTATTAACGCCCAATTTTTCAGTTCTTTATTTGTTAAAAAAGTTTGAAATATCCAATAAATTTCGTTCCACTTCATGATTGTGTCCCACTTGTTGTTGCTTCTTCACAAAAAATTACAGTTTTATATCTTTATGTTTGAAGCCTGAAATGTGGCAAAAGGTTGAAATGTTCAAGGGGACGGAATATTTTTGCAAGGCACTGTATGTCTTGTTTTATTTCAGGTGCTTTTCCCTGGTTGTTTATGTACTATGTTTTCTTGCTACCTGAACAGTGGAAATTCCCGACATCCTGAGTCTCTATGAACGTACCCCTTAGCCCAGATTCCACAGACACCAGCACTTCCCCACTTCCTATATCACATCTAGGCATAACTCAAACCCTGGTACTACTCACCTGTTGTCTGTTCACCTGTGTCTTGTTATCATTTGTATTTAGTGCTGTCTGGTTGTCACGTTCGGTGTGAGATATTGTAAGTATGTTTCTGCATGCTGAGTACTTCAAATCTTTTATTCTGTATTTTTGGTCTGAACCTGTTATTGCCTTTGAGAGATTTTGCCTACCGGATTATGCTTTTTGTACTTCTGCCCTGGTTATTGCCTGTCTAATCTGATCTCTGCCTGTCTGGCTACCAGCTCATGTTGCGACCCTAGATAACCTTTCCTGTGCTTTGACCCACACCTGTTTGAGAACCAGTCCTGGTACCTGGACCAATGCCTGTATGATAACTTGTCCTGGTACCTGGACCAATGCCTGTATGATTACTTTTCCTGGTACCTGGACCTACTGCTGTATGAGAACTTACCTGAGGCCTTTATCAAAACTGCCCTGAAACCTGCCATTATTCGCCTTTCTGCTTGCCTATTAAAATCTTCATTATTGTTCTTCAATAAAACATTTTGGAGTATGTCATTACAACATCTCATTGGTAAAATGATACAAAAATTAGTGAAATTTCATTTTTAAGTAATGGTTTTAACATAAATAGATATATTTTCTTAGAAATGTATCATTGTCCCCTAATTTCATATCAGTCCTGTTACTATCACAAAAACCCCCTATAAAATAATGGTACAAACCAGAAGTGACATAATTTCAAGGAAGTTATATAATTTAGAGGAATGTGTGCCCTGGGAACACAACCAGAGAAAAATGTCTGAAATACAAATATACTGTACATATATACACTGCTCAAAAAAATAAAGGGAACACTTAAACAACACAATGTAACTCCAAGTCAATCACACTTCTGGGAAATCACACTGTCCACTCAGGAAGCAACACTGACAATCAATTTCACATGCTGTTGTGCAAATGGAACAGACAACAGGTGGAAATTATAGGCAATTAACAAGACACCCCCAATAAAGGAGTGGTTCTGCAGGTGGTGACCACAGATTACTTCTCAGTTCCTATGCTTCCTGGCTGATGTTTTCAATATCAAACTGCAGCCACAAATGGGCGTTCTCGTGCTGGTGGGGGTTCCCGTTTTCGCAAACTGGAATGCCCCGGAACACATTCCATAGCGTTGGAATTAATTTTATTACAACATTCACGGTTAAGTTTAGGCATAATGTGACTAACGCAGTCTCGTGTGTGATATAGTCACACAATTTTAATCTGTTGATTCTTGTACACGGACACGATTTTTAACGTTTTTGTCGTGTCTCTCAGCACGTTATAAAACTAATGTATTTCAATTGGAACCATCATGACATAGCATTTCAGTAAAATGCATTCTTAATACATTTCAGATGGGCTTAACAGCAAGGTTTCAGAGTGGTTAAGGTTTTGGGTAAGGCTTATGGTTAATGTAATGACACAAAGTAAAAATCGCGAACATGATTGGTCGATGAAACGCTACCAGGAACGCCCAATGAGCGTTCTCGTGTCATAACGGGACAGCCCAAGCTGCAACTGGATTCTGCTCGATGTTTTGGACACTTTTGAATGCTGGCGGTGCTTTCACTCTAGTGGTAGCATGAGACAGAGTCTTACAACACACACAAGTGGCTCAGGTAGTGTAGCTCATCCAGGATGGCACATCAATGCAAGCTGTGGCAAGGTTTGCTGTGTCTGTCAGCGTAGTATCCAGAGCAAGGCAGTGCTACCAGGAGACAGGCCAGTACATCAGGAGACGTGGAGGAGGCCGTAGGAGGGCAACAACCCAGCAGCAGGACTGCTACCTCCGCCTTTGTGCAAGGAGGAGCAGGAGGAGCACTGCCAGAGCCCTGCAAAATGACTTCCAGCTGACCACAAATGTGTCTACTCAAATTGTCAGAAACAGACTCCATGAGGGTGGTATGAGGGCCCGACATCCACAGGTGGGGGTTGTGCTTACAGCCCAACACTGTGCAGGACATATGGCATTTGCCAGAGAACACCAAGACTGGCAAATTCACCACTGCGCCCTGTGCTCTTCACAGATGAAAGCAGGTACACACTGAGCACGTGACAGACGTGTCAGAGTCTGTGGACACTATGGAGAACGTTCTGCTGCCTGCAACATCCTCCAGCATGACCGGTTTGGCGGCGGGTCAGTAATGATGTGGGGTGGCGATTCTTTGGGGGGCCGCACAGCCCTCCATGTGCTTGCCAGAGGTAGCCTGACTGCCATTAGTTACCGAGATGAGATCCTCAGACCCCTTGTGAGACCATGTGCTGGTGCGGTTGGCCCTGGGTTCCTCCTAATGCAAGACAATGCTAGACCTCATGTGGCTGGAGTGTCAGCAGTTCTTGCAAGAGGAAGGCATTGATGCTATTGACTGGCCCGCCCGTTTCCCAGACCTGAATCCGATTGAGCACACCTGGGACATCATGTCTCGCTCCATCCACCAACGCCACATTGCACCACAGACTGTCCAGGAGTTACGCCACCTCATCAGGAGCATGCCCAGGTGTTGTAGGGAGGTCATACTGGCCACACACACTACTGAGCGTTGTTTTGACTTATTTTCAGGACATTACATCAAAGTTGGATCAGCCTGTAGTGGGGTTTTCCACTTTGAATTTGAGTGTGACTCCATATCCAGACCTCCATGGGTTGATAAATTTGATTTCCATTGATAATTTTTGTGTGATTTTGTTGTCAGCACATTCAACTATGTAAAGACGGAAGTATTAGTTCATTCATTCAGATCTAGGATGTGTTATCTTAGTGTTCCCTTTATTTTTTTGAGCAGTGTACATACATACATTTGACAGGGTGAGCATCCAGTTTGGCAAATTGACGCAAATGAGGAAGTGCCTTAAACCTGCATTCTATCTGAATTCCAGCTGGGGGCGATACGTCTGGTTGCAAAAGAGCTCGGTTTCTGTAATGGTCTATGAAAATGAGAGAAATAAAATACTTGATTTATTAACTCAGTAAACATTTTCATAATGAGTATATGGTCTCATTCGCTAGATTTAAGCCTTTTGCAATTTATGATGATGTACATTTTTTAATTATTGATAAAAAAAATCGGTGATAAAGAAAAAGGGAGTTTAGGGCATGGTTATGGCATTCGGGTTTTCTGGTAAGTAACTTTACATTTTGTTTTACATTATGTTTTAATACTGTTTTTCGTTAGCATCCCAAAAAATATCTGTTAGCTAGCTAGATTACTCCTCCCTCTCGTCTAAAATTGTCACATCCGTAACCAAGATGTCTTCGCCCGTAACGGCAAATTCGATGACCCAAATTAGATCTTCACAAACCAATGGGTGACGTCACACATGTTACATCCAGTGATGATGATACATACATACATACAAAATACATACACAATCAGTTAAAACAAACACATTTCTCACTGTAAAAATCCTTGGCCAGTACACTGAATTGACTTAAAGGAACTACGACATCCAAACAAAGAACTGATTGGATGTTATTCCAAATATGAGGTGCTAGACATTTAAAAGCAGCTCTACCAAGCTCAGTGTTTACAAAGGGCGACACTAATATTAACCAACCCTGTGATCTAGTGTTATAATTTGAAACTCTTTGCACCAAGAGAGAAGACAAGTTGGTTTGGAGCCGATGGAGAAGGGCTTTATAAACAAACTGAGAGAGTGCAGTAGCCTACGGGTCTTTAAAGAAGTCCAGCCAACTTTTTAGTAGAGGATGTGCCTCTCCTTGTATGCATCTCTGTTTCAACGCAAAACATGCCAGTGCTGTATCTGAGCAAAATGTAAAATTTTGGTCTCATCTGACTAGAGAACCTTCCTCCAGTCACCTTCTTAAGTTAGACCATATGGGACATATTTGGTTTTGTGTCAATGGCTTACACTGTTTAAGAGCTTGACGAATAAATAGAATAATAAGACTATGTACAAAACCTATAGTCGTGTTTGCAAGCCAACCTATAGTTCTTGAAGTTCCTTGTGTATGGATTCTGTATTCAATAAATAAATATATACAGTCATATGCAAAAGTTCAGGCACCCCTGACAATTTCCATGATTTTCATTTATAAATAATTGGGTTTTTGGATCAGCAATTTTCCTTTAATCCCTCTCTGACCCACAAAGCAATAAGTATTAAAGGCAAACTATCATGTGTCCATGTGAACTGGCAGGTGTGAGTAAGACATGCAGATCACTAAAATACAGAATCATTGAACACAGAAGCTGTATTCGGAACCATGACATAAAATGTCCCTTTGCTATCCACTTTTCCCAGGCCAAGCACAACCTTGCATCAATCTGCTACCTGGGAATTGAACAACCCTCAAAGGTCAGTGATGTAAGTCTAAAAGTTACCAATTAATCTGTTAAATCCCCCTTAATTGTACAAACGTGCTAAAGGATACCACTTTAATCAACATATAGTATACTTTACTGGTGCATATTAAATTATATGTAAGTTTTAATTCATTGTATCCTAATGTATTAACATCGATACCCATTAGATGTTGAATACACCATATCCCTTGTTCCTTCCTTCCTAAATATATATATATATATTTAATCAACATATAGTATACTTTACTGGTGCATATAAAATTATATGTAAGTTTGAATTCATTGTATCCTAATGTATTAACATCGATACCCATTAGATGTTGAATACACCATATCCCTTGTTCCTTCCTGTCACGTATCCCTTGTTGAATAAGGTGAGAGACAAGCGCGAAGGTACAATAATCCAACCGTGTTTATTACAAAACACTTACTTGTAAAAACAAACACTGCCACGAGGGGCAAACACGGAACACTGGAGAAGTGACACGTAACAGGAACACGCAACATGGAACATACACACAGGGCAGTACACCTAAGGACACATGAG